>JAODAL010006430.1:0-133598 GCA_025379985.1 Phyllomedusa bahiana | reverse complement strand
GCTTAACCTTGCATTTATCTTTTTTAAAACCCTCATCTGCCACCCCTCTGCCCGGGGGCTCCAACTTATCCAGATCCCTTTGTAAAAAACACATTATCCTCTATTGTGTTAAATTACTTTATACGGGAATTAGTATTATCGCAAAGTGTCACAGATCCCCTGGGGGACCCTTTCCCCGGGTGGCAGGCACATCCGTCCCCCTTTGGGCCGTTTTTCTGCTCTGCTGCCGGGTGCCCAGGCCCTTTTAAACCCTGCTTCGCTCCCCCTCTATTTTGTTCCCCCCCCCTCCCCGGGCCATCCTCCGCAGCCGAAACGGTCCCCCCCCCCGGGCGCGCGCCGGCAGTTTTTAAAATTTAAAAGGCAAAGTGAAACCGGAAATTTTCATCATTGCGGGACGCTGCCCCTTTTTAACCAGCCTTTTCCCTGCTAACCCTCCCGGACTTTTAGTGCCCATTGCCTACTGAGAAAGCTTTCCTAAAGGCCTCGTCTTTGATTCCCTTTTGTACCAAACCCTCTTCCCTACGTTTTTTTGACCACGAATTTTGGCCCCCCTCCCCTGACCTTCCTGCCTTTTCCCCGACTACGAGCCTGCCTGACGAATCTGTCCCGCCTCCCCTATCATTTCCTGTCCGAACTTGAAAAAAGGGGCTTTTCGTATTTTAGCCTACTCTTCAGGAAGGCCCTGGCATGGGTAACCCCTTTTGGGGGGTGGGCCCAGGAACGCCCAGTAACAGCGGACCCCAGTTTTTCCTTTCAGGAATTCCGAAATGTGTTTGGGGAAAACTGGGCAGTGCATCCTCCGCCGAGAAAGCCCCCCCCCCTAAACCTGCCCGGGGGGATCGCCCCTATGGAACTACGCGGTGCAATTCCCCACCTTACCCTAGAACTTTTTTGGGAAAAAAGGCCGCTCTGTGTGCCCCCCCCCCAAAAAAAGGGCTTCAAAGGCCCGAGAAAAAGGATGTTTTGGGCCCGGGAGAGAAACCCAAATTTTTCCCCAGCAACTGGACCCCGGTTGGCCACCCAAGTTTGTGCGCTTCACTAAAAAGGGAAAGGGGGGGGGGGGAAAACTTCGGCAAGAAAAAATTGTGATTTTCCCCCAAACCCTCCCCCCTTTCCCACGCCTGGCACCGGTTTCCAGAGCCTCCAAAGGGCAACAGCCCGCCAACACCACTGAGGAGCCCATGCAGATTGTTTGGGGCTCCCCTCTCAGAGTGGGTTTTTTGGCCAGCGTGGGCCAAAAAGGAATCTTTTTCCCTTTAACTGTGGCACCCCCAAAAGCACCCCCCGGGGGAATTGCCCCAACGCCCCAAGGCAGGGCGGGCAACTTCCGACCTAGGTTCTGTGGGAGGGCCCCGTACTAGGTGAAAAATTCCTCCCCCTCCTTTCCTGATGTGCGGGGTACAGGTCGGGGAATTAAATGCGGGAAAATCTTTTCCCAAGGGTCTCGGCTTTTCCTGGACTCGGGTAAACCCGGGGAAAAACTTTAAACCAAACCGGTCCCTATATGCAGTTTCGTCCCCCAGTGGTCCGCCGGGAAAAAACCGTGGTTATCTCCTCAGTCAGCGGGGAGCGCTTAGGAAAACCTTTTTAAAATTTTACACCAAACCCACTGTCCCTCTAGAAAGGGGCCCTACAAAAGGGAAAAAAATTCCCCTTTCCCTATGGGGTTCCCTTTCACCCCCTCTTCGAGGTCCCCCTGGGGTTTCCCATGGTTGGGCCCTCCCTCCCCCCTTTACCGGGACTGGACGTCTGGGGAATTTTACTCGGGGGGGCCCCCAAACTGTCGGGGCTTTCTTTGGGGAAACCTGGGCCGGGGGTGTTTTCCCTGTTCCCGCTCGACCCTCCGTGAGCCGGTCCCCCCCGGTCTTCCCCTCCCGAATATCTGGAGTTCGCCGATGTGTTCTCTGAAAAAGCAACCCGAGAGTCTTCCCTCCTCATCATCCAATGATTGCCCAATGGGCTTTTCCCTTGGTCCCCAGTCCTCCTCGGGGAAAGAGTCCCCCTTTTTCCTTCCGAGACACAACCCATGAGGGGAGTATATATGGGGAATTCTCCAAAAAGGGTTTATACGAAAGCCCTTTTCTCCCCGCGGGGGGGGGATTCTTCTTAAAGGGGGAAAAAAGAAAAAAGGGTTCCCTTTTCGGCCCTGACCCGGACTCCCAGGGTTTTAAACCCAAAGATCAGGGGAAAAAAAACCTGTCCCCTCTGCCTTGATACGGAATTTTTGGGACGGGTTTTTTCGGGGTGCAAAAATCTTCTCCAAGCTGGATTTGAGGGGGGCCAAAATTTTGGGTTCAAACCGCAATGGTGCAAAATAAAAGGGCCCGGTTTTTAACACCGGGGAGGGGGGACTTTGAGAAACCGGGCATCCCCATTTGGATATTAATGCCCCGGGCCGTTTTCCCCAGGACTTTGTGAATGACATTTCAGGGTTTCTCCTTTATACTTGTGTCGGGGTTTCTACCGGGAAACGACATCTTGGTGTACTCCCCTGATCAAAGGGGGATTATCACGTCCCCCACCCAGCCGGGTTGCTGCGGGCGCCTACGAGCAAAACCCCCCTGTATCTAAATAGGGAAGTGCCCTTCCATAAAACCCCCACCCTTCCCCCCTTTTTGGGGCTAAAATCTTTCTGGGCCCAAGGTCTATGTAGGACCCCCCCAAGTTGTCGGCCGTTATTGCAAGGGGCCCACCCCCAGGGGGCCTTGGGCCCCATACAGCGGTTCCGGGGGTTTCCCTTCAATTTTTAAAGGCAGTTCATCCCCCTTTTTTCCCACGTGGGGGCCCCCATTGTGGCTCTCACGAAAAAAAAAACGCAAACCCAAACCCGCGGGGCCTTCCGAGGCCGAGGAACCCTTCTCCAAAGTAAGGGCCCTGCCTTTCCCACGTGTTATCCTGTCGGGGGCCGGGGGACCCCGAAAAACATTTTCACTTGAAGTAAAACGCCTCATCGGTTGGGCTGGAGCAGCCCCTATGAAAAAGGGGGGCCCACGGGAAAAAACGGTCACTTGTGGTTTTTTTCCCCCTTTTTTTTGGGGGGAAAAAAAAAAAAGGGGTTTTTTTTGGGGGGGGTTTTTTTGGGGGGCCCCTTTTTTTAAACCGAAAAAACCCCCCCCCCCCAAAAACCCAAAAAACCCCCTTTTTTTCCTTTTTTTCCCCTTTTTTAAAACCCTTTGGGGGCCCCCCGGGTTTTCCCCCCGGGGGAAAAAAAAAAAAACCCCCCCTTTTTTCCCCCCCTTTTCCCCCGGTCCCCCCTTAAAACCCCCCCAAAAAAATTTTCCCCCCCCCCCCCCCCTTTTTCCCCCCCCAAAACCCAAAAATTTTCCCCCTTTTTTCCCCTTTAAAACCCCCCCAAAAAAAAAAAACCCCCCTTTTTCCCCCCCCCCTTTAAACCCCCCCAACCCCCCCCCCCCTTTTAATTCCAAAAAAAAAAAACCCCCCCCCCCCCAAAAAAAAAAATTTTTTTTTTCCCCCCAAAAACCCCCCCTTTTTTTAAACCTTTTAAAAACCCCTTTTCCCCCTTTCCCCCCCCCCCCCTTCCAACCCCCCCCTTTTTTTTAATTTTTTTCCCAAAAAAAACCCCCCCCAAAAGGGGGGGCCCCCTTTTTTTTTGGGCCCCTTTTTTCCCCTTTAAAATTTTTTTTTTTTTTTTTTTAAAAAAAAACCCCCAAAAAAAAAATTTTTTAAAAATTTTTTCCCCCCCCAAAAAACCCCCCCCCTTCCCCAATTTTTTTTTTTTTCCCAAAAAAAAACAAAAACCCCCCAAAAAAAAAAAAAAAAAAAAAAAAACCCCCCCCCCAAAAAAAAAAAAACCCTTTTAAAAAAATTAAAAAAAAAAAAAAACCCCCCCCCCCAAAAAAAAAAAAAAAAAAAATTTTTCCCCCCCAAAAAAAACCCTTGGGGTTTTCCCCCCTTTGGGGAAAAAAAAAAAAAAACCCCCCCCCCCCCTTTTTACCTTTTTCCCAAAAAAAAAAAACCCCCCAAAAAACCCCCCCCCAAAAACCCCCCAAAAAAAAAAAAAAAACCCCCTTCCCCCCCCCTTTTTTTTTTCCCAAAAACCCCGGGGGCCCCCCCCAAAAAGGGGGGTTTTTTTTTTTTTAAAAAAAAAAAAATTTAAAAAAACCCCCCCCGGGGGGGGGGAAAAAAAAAAACCCCCCCCTTCCGGGAAAAGGGTTTTAAAAAGGGGGGGTTTTAAAAAAAAATTTTTTTTTTTTTAAAAACCCCCCCCCCCCCCCCAAAAACCCCCCCCCCCCCCCCCCCGGGAAAAAATTTTAAACCCCCCTTGGCCCCCTGGAAATTTTTTAAAAAAAGGGGGGGGCCCCCCCCCCCAAAAAAAAAAATTGGGTTTTAATTCCCCCCCCCAAAAAATTTTTTTTAAAAAATTTTTTTGTTCCAAAACCCCGGGGGAAAAATTTTTTTTTTTTCCCCCCCAAAAAAATTTTTCCCCAAAAAAAAAGGGGGGGGGCCCCCCCCCCCCCTTTTTTTTGGTGGGGGGCCCCCCCCCCGGAAGGGAAAAATTCCCCCCAAAAATTTTTTTTCCCCCCCAACGGGCCCCCCCCGGGGGGGGGGAAAAAAAAACGTATAGCCCCCGGGGGCCCCCCCCCCCAAAAGGGGGGGGGGGGTTTTTTTTTAAAAAGGGGGGGCCCCCCCCTTTTTTTTTTCCGGGTTTTTTAAAAAAATTCCCCGGGGGGGGTTTTTTCCCCCCCCGGGGCCCCCCCCAAAGGGGTTTTTTTTTTTTTTTGGGCCAAAAATTTCTTTTATTCCCCCGGAAAAACCCCCCTTTTTTTTTTTTTTAAAACCCCCAAAAAAAGGGGGGGGGAAAAATTTTTTTTTTTAAAAAAAGGGGGGGGTTTTTTTTTTTTGGGGGGGGGGCCAAATTTGGGGGTTTTTGGGGGAAAAAAAATTTCCCCTTTTAAAAAAAATTTTTTTTAAAAAAAAAAAAGGGGGCCCCCAAAAAAAGGGGGGTTTAACCCCGGGGGCCCCTTTTTAAAAAAAAAAAAGGATTTCCCCCCCTAAAGGTGGGGCCCCAATTTTTTTCCGGGAAAAAAATTTTTTTTTTCCCCCCCAAAAAAAAGGGAAAAAGTTCAAACCCCCCCCTTTTTAATTTTTTCCCCGGGGGGCCCCCCTAAATTTTTTTAAACCCAAACCCCGGGGTAAAAAAAGGGGGGAAAATTTTCCTTTTTTGGGGGGGGCCCCTTTTTTGGTTTTTCCCCCCCCAAAAAAAAAACCCCCTTTAAAACCCCCCCCCCTTTTTTAAAAAAGGCCCCCCCCCAAAAAAAAAATTTTGGGGGAAAAAGGGGTTTTTTGGATTTTAAGGGTTTTTAAATTTTTTTCCAGCAAAACCCCTTTTTTTTTTAAAATTAAAAAAAAGGGGGAAAAAAAAAACCCCTTTTTTGGTTTTTTTTTTTTTGGGGGCCCCCCAAAATTGGAAAAATTTTAAAAACCCTTTTTTTAAAAAATTTTGGGGGGGAAAAAGGGGGGGGGGGGGGGGGGAAGGGTTTTGGGGGGGGGGGGGGGGGGGGGGGGGGGGGGGGGGGTTTGGGGGGGGGGTTGGGGGGGGTGTTTTTAAACCCCCGGGGGGAAAAAAAAGGGGAAAAAAACCCCCAAAAAAATTTTAAAAACCCCCCCTTAATTTTTTTAAATTTTTTTTTAAAAAAACCCCCCTTTTTTTTTTAGGAAAAAAAAAAAAAAATTTTTTTTTTAAAAAAAAAATTTTTTTTTTTTTCCCCCCGGGAAAAAAAAAATTTTAACCCCAAAAAAAAAAAACCCCTTTAAAAAAAAAAAGGGGGGGTTTTTTTTAAAAAAAAAAAATTAAAAAAAAAAAAAATTTTTAAAAAACCCCTTTTTTTTGGGGAAAAAAAAATTTTTCCCGGGGAAACCCTTTTTCCCCCCCCCCCCCGGGCCCCGGGGAAAAAAAACCCCCGGGGGAAAACCCCCGGGGGGGGAGGGGAAAAAAAAAGGAAAATTTTAAAACCCCGGTTGGTTTTTGGGTTTTAAAAAAATTTTTAACCGGGGGGGGTTTTCCAAAACCCTTTTTTTTGGCCCTGGGGGGGTGGGGGGGAAACCAATTTCCCTTTTTTTAAGGTTTTTGGGCCCCCCCTTTTTTTTTGGGGCCCCCCTCCCCCAAAATTTCCCTTTTTTTTTTTTTAAAAAGGGGTTTGGCCGGGGCCCCCCCAAAGGGGGGGGGGAAAAAAAACCCCTTTTTTTTGGGGGGGGGAAAATTTTTTTTCCCCCCAAAAAAAAAAAAAGGGGGGGGGGTTTTTTTGGAAAAAAATTTTTTAAAAGAAAAAAAGGTTTTTGAAAAAGGAAAAATTTTTTTTCCCAAAAAAATTTTCCCCAAAAAAGGGGGAAAACCCCAAAAAAAGGCCCAAAAAAAAAAAACCCCCCAAAAAAAAAAAGGAAAAAAAGGGAAAAAAAATTTTTTGGGGGGTTTTTCCGGGTTAAAATTTTTTTTTTTTCCCCAAAAAAAAAAAAAAAAATTTTGGCCTTTTGGAAAAATTAAAACGGTTGGGGGTTGGAAAACCCCCCCCTTTTAAAAAGGGGTTTTTTTTTTTAAAAAAAAAAACCGGGCCAAAAAAAAACCCCCCTTGGCCCCCTTTTTTTTAAAAAAGGGAAAATTTGGGGCTTTTTTTTTTTAACCCCCCCCCCCCCAAATTTTAAATTTTTAAAAAAAAAAAAAAAATTGGTTTTTTAAAAATTTAAAAAAAAATTTTTTTTCCCCCCCCCAAAAAAAAAAAATTTTAAAACCCAAAAAAAAATTTTTTAAAAAAATTTTTTTTTAAAAAAAAAACCCGGGAAAAAAAATTTTTTTTTTTAAAAAATTTTTGGGCCCTTTCCCTTTTTTTTTTTAAAAAAAGAAAAAATTTTTTTGGTTTTAAAAAAAAATTAAAAAAAAAAAAATTTTTTTTTTTTTAAAACCCCCCCAAAAAATTTTTGGGTTTTTCCCCCCCCCCCCAAAAAAAAAAACCCCCTTTTTTTAAAAAAAAACCCCCCCAAAAAAAGGGAAAAAAGGGTTTTCCGGGGGGGAAAAAAGGGAAAAAAAAAAAAGGGGGGGTTTTTTTTAAAAAAGGGTGTTTTGGGGGGCCCCCCCCCCCCCCCAAAAAAAAGGGGGGAAAAAAAAAAAGGGGTTTTTTCAAATTTTGGGGAAAAAAAAACCCCCCCCCTTTTTTTCCCCCCCTTTTTTTGGGGGGGGGGGGAAAAAAAATTTTTTTTTTCCCAGGGGGAAGGAAAAAAATTTTTTTTTTTTTCCCTTTGGGGGGGGGGAAAAAAAAGGGGGAAAATTTTAAATTTTAGGGGGGGGAAATTTAATTTCAAAAACCCCCTTTTTTTTCCCCCCCTTTTTTAAAAAAAAAACAAAAATTTAAAAAAGCCCCAAAAAAAAAAAAAAAAATTTTTTTTTTTTAAAAAAAGGAAAAAATTTTTTTTTTTTTTTTAAATTTTTTGGGGGGCCCGGGGTCAAACCCCCCCTTTTTTTTTAAAATTTTTTTTAAAAAAAAATTTTTTAAAAGGGGACCCTTTGGGGGGCCCCCTTTTTTCCCCCGGGGTTTTTTTTATTTTTTGGGGGGGGGAATTTTTTTTAATTTGGGGGGCCAAAATTTTCTTTTAAAATTTTTTTTTTTAAAAAAAAAAAATTTTGGGGTTTTTTTTTTTTTTTTAAAAAAAAAACCCCCAAAACCCCCCCCCCCCCCGGGGGCCGGGTTTTTTTTTCCCCCCCCGGGGGGGGGGTTTTTTTTTTGGGAAAAAACCCCCCCCCCTTTTTTTTTTCCCCCCCCCTTTTTTTTTTTAAAAAAAAAAAAAATTGGGGAAAAAAAGGGGGGGGGGGAAAAAAAAAAAGGGAAAAAAAAAAGGGGGCCCAAACCCCAAAAAAAGGGAAAGGGGGGCCAAAAAAAAAAAAATTTAAAAAGGGGGGAAAAAAAAAACCGGAAAAAAAGGGGGTTTTTTTTTTTAAAAACCCCCCAAAAAAATTGGGGGGCCTTTTCCCCAAAAAAAAACCCCCCGGGGTTTTTAAAAACCCCGGGGGGGAAAAAAAAAATTTTTAAAGGGGGGGGGCCCCCGGGGGAAAAAAGGGAAGAAAAAAATTTAAAAATGGAACCCCCTGGGGGGAAAAAAATTTTTTTTTTGGGGGGGGTTGGTTTTTAAAAAAAACCCCCGGGGGAAAAAATTTTTTTTTTTAAAAAAAAAAAAAAAAATGGGGCCCGGGGGGGGGGGGGAAAAAAAAAAACCCCCCCCCCCCCAAATCAAAATTTCCCAGGGAACCGAAAAAAAGGGGGGGGGGAAAAAAAAATTTTTTTAAAAGGGGGGGTTTAAAAAGGGAAAAAACCCCCCAAAAAAACCCCCGGGACCCACGACAAAAGGGGGGTTTTCCCCTTTTGGGGGGGGGAAATTTTTTGGGGGGTGTTGCAAATTTCCCCCCCCAAAAAAAATTCCCAAAAAAAAAGGGGGGGGGGGGGGAAAAATTTTTTGGGGGAAAAAAAATTTTTTTTTTTTTAAAAAAATTTAAAAATTTTGGGCCCTTTTTAAAAAAAAAACCCCCCCCCCAAAAAAAAAGGGGGGGAAAATTTTTTGGGTTTTTGGGGGGCCCCCCCCCAAAAAAAAAATTTTAAAAAAGGGGGGGGGAAAAAGCCAAAAGGGGGCCCCCCTTTTTCCCCTTTTTTTTCGGGTTTTTTTTAAAAAAAAAAATTTTTTTTTTTTTTTTTTGGGGGGGGGGGCCCCCCCGGGGGGCCCCCCCCTTTTTTTTTTTTTTTTAAAACCCCTTTTTTTTGGGCCATTTGGGTTTTGGGAAAAAGGGAATTTTTTTTCCCCCCCTTTTTTGGGGGGGGGGGTCGGGGGGCCCCGGGGCCCCCCCCTTTACAGAGGCACCTGAGCTGGAGGAGTACAGGAAGGGCACGCGCAGTGGCATGGGGCCCCAACGGATAATCTCACCCGTATTCCAGTCTAGGGTCGGAGCATGCTCTTGCAACCAAGGGAGACCGAGAAGAATTTCAGAAGAGGAGCGAGGGAGAACAAGAAGTTTCAGAGTCTTCTTATGCAGGGCGCCAATATGCAAGTTGAGGGGCGCAGTGCAGAACAGAATAGCGTCCTTTAGGCATTCGCCACTGACGGAGGAGACGGACATGGGTTTCTGCAGAGGGGTCACCGGGATACGAAATTTGGACACCAGCGCATGGCTGACAAAATTTCCAGTGGACCCCGAATCAAGGAAGGCGGTGGCTTCAAAGGTGCTGTCCGGCGAAATTCCACAGAGCACGGGAATGGTCAGACGGGGAGAGGCCACACTGACACCTAGGGATGCCTCTACTGCGAACCCTAGGTGTGAGAGTTTCCCGGGCGCACGGACAGTCCCCAATGAATTGGCCAGAACCGCCACAGTAGAAGCACAGCTGCCTCTGGCGACGCTGTGAGCGTTCTTCCTGGGTCAAGTGGGCTCTCTCGACCTGCATGGGTTCGTCCTCAGGAACCATTTGCGGAGGAAGTGGAGGTCATTGGAAAACGGGAGCCAGACGAGGTAGCCGGCGTGGTCGGGTGACCTCCCGTTGGAGGCGGAGCTCTTGTTGTCTCTCAGCAAACTGTATGTCAATTTGGGTGGCTAACCGAATTAGTTCGTCCAGAGCGGATGGCAGGTCCCGACCAGCGAGCTCGTCTTTAATGCGCCCAGAGAGGCCTTGCCAGAAAGTCGCCACCAAAGCCTCATTGTTCCAGTCCAGCTCTGAGGCTAGGGTGCAGAACTGCACGGAGTAATGACCCACAGTATCGATGCCCTGACGGAGAAGGAGCAGAGCTGCAGCAGCGGAGGAGGTGCGGCCAGGTTCCTCGAAGACGGTGCGGAACACTTGGAGGAAGGTCTACAGATTAGCTGTCAATGGATCTCCTCGGTCCCATAGCGGAGTGGCCCAGGCCAAGGCTTCCCCAGATAAGAGGCTAATTATGAAGGCCACCTTAGCCCGCTCGGTAGGAAATTGATGCCCAACTTCTCAATGTGGATGGAGCATTGACTGATGAAGCCACAGCACTTCTTGGGGTCTCCATCATAGCGTGAGGGGAGCGGCAGATGCAGAGATTGTACCGGTGCAGGAACAGGTAGAGCCATGGGTGCAGGAGCAACCGGTGCTGGCGTGGCGGAAGCAGCCGCAGGCGGAGGTAGACGGGCCGCAAGGTTCTGCATCATGGCCGCGAGCTGGTCAATATGCTGGCTCTGCTGGGCGACAGCCATCGTGACGTCCCGGAGTTCGGGCAGAGGTACCCTGAAGGAATCCATGGCCAGATTGTACTGTAAGGGTTCGGTGGATTCGCTGGACCACCGCAAGCTATGATAGTAAAGCCACGCCAGGGAGCGGAGTCTAAGTAGCCCTCGGTATTCAGCAGAGCCCGCCGCAAAGCGGGATGGACTTGCTGCGGCGTGAGGCTACCAGGCTACTGATGTGACTTGCCTGCGGTGGCGGCCGGGGTAATGCGTGGTACAGAGAATTAATCCAGGGATGTAGTCGGGGACAGGCAGGAGGTCAGGACGGGCGGCAGAGGTTCGTGGTCAGAGACGGGCAGACGGTCAGGCAGGCGGCAAACATGCAAGGTCAGGAAACGTAGTGGAACGGACTGGTACATGGGTAATCAGACAGAACTCCAAACACTCTCAAGACAAGGTACACACACCAACAATCTGGCAGAGAGAGCAGGGGGCATATACCTTATATAGGACCAGCGGCCGGCAATTGACTAAATTACCGGTGCACTGGCCCTTTAAATCCAGTCCAACCGTCACGCGCGTGCCCTAAGCAGCGGGTGCGCGCGCGGCGGCCGGGACAGGCAGGAGCAGCGTGCACAGGAGCGTGGACAGGTAAGTGAGCCGGCGCGGGGACCCAGGCAGCAGGGGGATGGTCGCGGGCAGCCGCGGGACCTGCGACGGACCCCCTGCGGGCAGGGGGGCAGCCGCAGGGGGCGACGGCACCCGCGTCAGCCTCCATGACAATGTGTATATCTATGTAGAACAGGTTCATAGATTCAGGCGCATTCTACTGTATAAATGCACACAAGAAAAGGGCGCCTGAGCGCCAAAAGTCATACATTTCACCCTATATGTCTATGTATGTGTGCGGCTATGTGTGTCTATGTCCTTGTATGTGATGACTGCACAGTATGGAGAATACAGAGCGGATTAGAGCAGTAAAGCTTGGCTATAGACTAGTATCACCTCAATACCAGATGACCCCTCACCTGTTACTTATGCTCCAAGGAATGTGATTTGACCACATTCGAGCACAGACGATATATTGCCACCTGTCTGGCTGATTTAATGACAACTTTTCCACAAAGGTTTATTTCTTATGGGATGAATAAGAAATCACCTCTCAAGTCGGGTTCATGTCCTATGGCTGCATCGAGGTCACCATGTTCCTGTGCCTTACACCACACTTACATACATTTTACTTGTAATAAAAGTGATGCAGTTGAGTTCACAAATCCTATTTTCATATATTCTATTAGTAAATCAGAAGATGGAGGGATGTTATCATCTGATTACCTCTCTTTAAACATGTAGATAAAAGTAAATAAATTTTCTTACCAAATACACTGCTGTTCCGATTTTTCACCATTTTAGAGATACAGTAGGTTATCTACCCTGCTTCCTTATAGATGGTTTCTTGGGTTACCGACCACGTCTTTTATTGTTTTGTCTTATTTTTCGTGCATTTACATAATATGTTTTTACTTTACAATGTGTCAGATATATATATATACTTTATAGAGAGCGAGAGAGAGAGAAAGAGAGCTGATAAGTAACCTAGGAAACTAGGATAGATAACCTGCTGTATCTTTGAAATGAAGTAAAAACAAAACAAAAATATATATGGTGAGAATGTTTATTTACCCCTCCTACATGTTTAAAGCTAATAAATGAGATGGGAAATCCCTTTAACTTCTTAACGACCACGACGGTGGCCGGTGCGGGTCGTTCGTCTACAGCAACGTCTTTTGGCGTTGCTGCAGACATCGGAGTTTGCGGCTCCCGGGCGCCGCAATTGCGCTGCGATCGGGGCTGTACCACACAGCCCCCCCAGAGCATGTCCTGTGAGCATCGGGGTGCGGAGGAAACCTCCGCAACCCAATGCTTTAACCCTTTGATTGTGGTGTTGCGTTACCGCAGCACAATCATAGGGTTTCCCTGCTCTGTTGGGTGATCGGAACGCCCGGTGACCCGACAGAGCCCGGGGAACAGCTGCACAGTCAGCCCTGGGGACCTAGAGTGGCCTAAGAGCTGTCTGTGTACTAAGCCAGTGACCAGGGCAGACTGTGTGGTGTCCTAATCACTGCCTGTGTCAAACTGACACAGATTAGAATGTATTAGCACATATGAATATGCTAATACATTACCAAGTGTAAAAAAAAATGTAAAATAGTTCTCTCTTCAGGGGAATAAAAAAAAAGTAAAAAAAAAAAAACATAAAAAGTGTAAAATAAAGAATAAAAAAATAAATAATAAAATAAAAATAAAT
Organism: Phyllomedusa bahiana; assembly: GCA_025379985.1. NCBI lineage: Eukaryota > Metazoa > Chordata > Amphibia > Anura > Hylidae > Phyllomedusa > Phyllomedusa bahiana. The sequence goes on along the minus strand of JAODAL010006430.1, from coordinate 121,110 downwards.
ATTAAATAAAAATAATTGTGCATAAATTACACACACAAAAACACCTACACATATTTGGTATCCACATGACTGTAATAACCTGTAGAATTAATCTAACAAGTTATTACATGTGAAATGTGAATGGTGTAAAAAAAATAAAAAATAACAAAAAATTTAAATAAAAAATAAATACTGCAATTATTTATAAGTGAACTTAATCTACTCCCCCATAAAGTACAACTTGTCTCGAATAAAACGAGGCCTCATACAACTGCGTCATTGAAAAAATAAAAAAGTTACAATTGTTGAAACGCAAGGAGGCAAAAACTAAAAAAATGTTCTGGTCATTAAATACTTCTCAGGCGTTCGGCTTAAGGGGTTAATAGAGGGAAGAATCCTTTGCTCAGAATTCTCATCTCTTTGAGCAGAATCTAGTTACAAAGTGAAACTCTTCCTCTGAAGAACCAGTCCTTTCCCCAACATATTACAGCTTACAACCCAGGGTTCCAGCAGGAGAACTGTTTTTGACCCTTCTAACAAGTAGGGATTGTCCAAAGCAGAGAGTAAAGTACTAGGTATAGCATGGGATATAGCATTGGAGAGTACCATGTACTGTACAGTATAGTATAGTGTAATGTATGATATAGTATATAGCATAGAAAAAGTACCATATAATCTACAGTATGGTATAGTACAATGTATAATATTTTATGTAGCAAAGTACCATATAATGTACAGTATGGTATAGTACAACGTATAATATTGTATGTAGTAAAGTGACATATAATGTACAGTATAGTAAAAGGTATAGTATTGCATATAGCATATAAAAGTACCATATACTGTACAGTATATTATAGTACAGTCATTGTATATAGCATATAACGGTATCTTACATTGCCCAGTATAGTATAATACAGTACAATAGTATAGTACAATGTATAGTATTGCGTATAGTATAAAAAGTACCATATGCCAATAGTATTTCAATGTAAGTATTATATATATTATATAAATATATATTATATATATATATATATATATTATATATGTATTTATAATATTAATATATATATATATTATATTATAATATTAAATATATCTATATATTATAGAAATGTACCATATATTGTACAGTATGGTAATGTACAATATATTATTGAAGTGCAAGCTAAAGTATAGAAAAGTAACATAAAACATACACTATATAATAGTGTAATGTATAGTATTGTATACAGCATTGAAAGTACCACATGGCGTATGGTATAGTACAAAGTATATGCACAGTATACCGTACAGAATATGGTAGTAAAGGATAGATTATGGAATAGTATAGAATAGTACAGTACAATATAGTACACTTCAGTTTATAGCATATAAAGTAGAATATATTATACATTATAGAATGAAACAGTATTACAGTTTAGTATGATATATAATACAGTTTAAAGTATGAAAGAACAGTAGAGCAAATACATTGATATAAAATCAAATAATATATTACAGTTTAGGTATGTATAGTAAATAACAGAATACTATAGAAATAGTACAGAATTATGATAGTAGAATACAGTCAAGTGTCTATCATAGTAATAAACAGTATAGTCAAGAATAATATACAGGTAAAATATTGGATATTACAGGATATATAATAGAATAGTACAATTAAATAGTCTAGTATATTTGATAGAATAGTACAGCAGAGTACAGCATAATGGACATAAAAGTGCAGGATAGTACAGTATATTGTGCCGTTTAAAACATTTAATGAGTTTAATCATCTCACACATTGATGCTTCTGTATATCAATTGTATAAGCCATCACTGTGAGATAGGTGCAGTCCAATTTTGTATTTTATAACATACAGTATAATACAATGAAAAGAATAGAATAGTATGTTGTAGTATAGTGGGGTATAGCGCAGAGTTCAGAATGATGTGGCACAGTAATAAACAATATAGTACAGTAAAGTTTATAGTATATAGCAGTGTAAAATATGGCATAATATATTGCAGTGTATGGTATAGAACTGTGTGGCATAGTGCAGTACAGTATAGTATAATACAATGTAAAGTATAGAATAGTATGTTATTGTGTAGCATTGTATAGGATACTGTACTATAGTATAGAGTTTAATATAGTGCAGTGAGCGTATGGTATATAATAGCGTGGCATAGTACAGTACGGTGTATAGTATAATACAATATAAAGTATAGAATAGTAAAATATAGTACAGGGTTTGCATAGTGCAGTGTATGTTATATAATATCCTTGACCCATAGCACTGCCAATTTATGGCGCTTACACCCCCTTTTCCCTTAACTAGTCCCTCCCCTTTCCCCACCTCTGTTCCATATTCCCCAAAAGAATACGTAACAACAGAGCTGGATTAAATGGCCACAGCAGCCTTTTTATTAACAAACAATAGAAAACATATAAATAACCTTCATTTGCATAACATATGCAATATAAGAACACCATCATCAAATTGGGGCTGAGGTCCTTGGAGCCACCCCCACGGTCTGGCGACCACCATTCCTCCTCTCAATAACTTACCCTCAGCCGTCACCCCCGGCTCGAGGGCACCAAATCGGCCACCCCAGGTGGCCGATCCAACACCTGGCTCTCAGGGTTCCCGCCTGAAGAGCCCCACCTTCACCAGACCAACCACATGTTCCATCATGTGATTATTTTGGGGAGCCATAACCACCATGACTCTCCCACCATCTCAACTGGCTCCATGGACCCCCAACGGCTACCGCGACAAAACTACCATCCTACCCCCAATGGCCCTAATCCAACCCTTAGCTGTTCCCCCTCCCAAGTTCCCCCACACAAACCTGTCTTAATGGGAGGGAGGGACCACTTCTGTTGCCTGGGCACGTCTGATCCCTGCGTTCGTGGGGAAGGCTTTTATAGCCCAACCCCCCGACAGAAGTCACGCTCCCCGCAACCCGCGCCCGTGCGGCATGCCGGGTCATGCGAGGGGCCTCCCCCTCCGGTCCCCTGCGTCTCCGGCCCCGTCCTGGAATAGTACAGAATACCATATAGTATAACAGTGTAAGGTATGGAATAGTATGTTATAGTATAGTGAAATATAGTATAACGTTTTATATAGTGCAGTGTATGGTACAGAATTTTGTGGAATAATACAGTACAACATATAGTGCAATACAACATAAAGTGTAGAATAGTATGTTAGAGTATAGTATAGTATAAAGTTTAGTAAAGTGCAGTGTATGGTATAGAATACTGTGGCATAGTACAGTACAATACAATACAGTGTGAAGTATAATACAATGTAAATTACAGAATAGTATGTTAGAGTATTGTGAAGTGCACTAAAGAGTATAGGGCAGTGTATAGTAAAGAATAGTGTGGCATAGTACAGTACAATACAGTATAGTGTATCAATGTTAAGCATTGTACAGTAAAGAATATTAAAATCAAATACTTTTTTCTGTAGTATAAATGATGTTTTGCTGAGGTGTACCCTGTAACCAGAGTTTAGGGTGAGCACATGTGCATATATGACTTGTTAGGATTTGTCTTCAACACATTGACATTCCTATGACTCAGCCATTGTTCTGGAAGGATTGCTGAGCTCTACATTGTCTGCGGTCTTATAGTGACACCCAATGGAAAGAAAGGTCCAGCACTGGATAAGCACCTGCTACTTCATTATTCTGTCCCTATGTCAGTTTTTGTAATATGTCACCAAGAAAAGATGTGTTCTTTGTCAAGTTATAGAAGTTGAGGGTGGAAACCAGATAAATAAATCACCTCTTCCCTGATAGTAATGCCCTGATCTCAGGCTTTATGTGGAAACTCTTTTGGAGAGCCACCAGTTCAACATCGGGGACACACAGCTAGACAGACTGCTACTGGCAACACCATAGTCATCCTAACATTGTTTTAGTTTTTTAGACTTGGTCCACCTAGGAAGACGAGGTTTGGGTAATCAAGAAAGTGGTAGCTACGGGATGCAGAGATATCTGCCCTACCTGGACACGGTGCCTAACAATCCAACCTCCATAGGTGTACATATTGTTTTGTTATTGCCTAAGATTGACCATTTGTGATATTTCAGGCTAAAATTTTTAATGAATTATCTGATTAAAATAACCCCAAAAGTAGTCAAAAACAGGCTCAGCCTGGCACACAGGGGAGTAGGAGAAACTCAGGGTGGGCCTGTAGGCACGGAAGACCCTTGGGCTGCTTTTCAGGGAGAAAGGCAGAAAAAGGCAGAAAACAAGAGACAGATTGAAAGCATAATGTGCAGCAACTCCATTGCTGGGCCTTAAGAATCAACTGCATAGCTTGTCCCCAAGAATGAACTCCACTGGTGGGCTCAAAGAATAAACTCCAATGGTGGACCACCAAGAAAGAACACCACTGGTGGGCCCTAAAAATCGACTCCATTGCTTGTCCCCAAGAATGAACTCCACTGGTGGGCTCCAAGAATAAACTCCAATGGTGGACCCCCAAGAATTAACTTCACTAGTGGGTCCCAAGAATGAACTTCAGTGGTGGATCCCAAGAATAAGCTTTACTGGGCGGGGGGCAAGAACAAACTCCAATGGTGAACTCCAAGAATCAACTCCATTGCTGGGCCCCAAGAGTCAACTCCACTGGTGGGCTCAAAGAATAAACTCCAATCGTGGACCTCCAAGAATGAACTTCACTAGTGGGTCCCAAGATCAGCTCCACTGGTGGGCCCTAAGAATCAACTCCATTGCTGATCCCCAAAAATCAACTCCACTGGTGGGCTCCAAGAATAAACTCCAATGGTGGACCCCCCTAGTGTGCCCCAAGAATCAACTCCACTGGTGGATACCAAGAATTAGCTTCACTGATGGTGGGAGGGCAAGAACAAACTCCAACGGTGGACCCCAAGAATGAACTCCAATGATGGGCTCTAAGAATCAGCTTTACTGGGTGCCCCTAAAAAGTAACTCTATTGGTGGTCCCAAGAATCAACTCCACTCGTGGGCTCAGGCAACCCAGTCCAACACTGATCAAGGACATTAATAAACCAGAGACTGGTACAACCATAGAAAGGCCCACATATTATATGATCACTTTTGTCAAAGCTACCTTGCCTTCACCATTAACAGGGGGCACCTATCCAGTAAATCCCTCCTGATCAAGAAACTCTGGTCTATTGATTCAACTTAATATTATAATATAATTAGAGATGGGCGAATTGATCCTAACGAAGTGGAATTCGTTTAGAATTTCAGGAAAACTTCAATTCTGAACGAAGTCGAAGCCTGGGGTGATTCAAGGGAACAAAGCGTGTTTTTAATTGATAAAATGGCTGCGAGCACATGGCGTTACATGGGGCAAAGAACTGTGGAAGGAAGAAAGGAGTAGCCTAAATGACATGTGCAGAGATGAAGCCAATCAGAGACCGGTGGGATTCTGTGACGTCACCGCACTATATAAGTTCGGGCGCGACGCTGGGAGCTCATACCGCTCTCACTGTACTGAGTAGGGAAGGTGCTGCTGTGGCTGCTTATGATATCTCATACTAAAGAACTCATTTTTATACAGCAATTTTTGGGAGGGTGTCACAGCTTGTCTTAGAGACTGCTTCTCTTACGTTCTAATTTTGATTTTGTGGGGTACTGGAATTGAAGACCAGTGTGCATCCAATTCAGCTGCATATACATTTTAATGCTATCTGCTCAGTTCTTGAGCACATTGAATATCCAAGGGTTATCTAAGCCTGTTGCTGTTGTATTCAGTTAAAGAAGCAGCGTTTTTACAATCCAAATACCACTTAATTTTTGGTTGATCATTTCTTTTGCGCAATTTAGTCCAGGGGTTTAAATTAAGGTTGTTCTGCTGTTGTGGTCACTAAAAGAAAAGTTTTTTTTCACCCCCAAAGAAGAAAAAGTTGCTGAGCAAATTTATCCAAAGGTTTTCAAATTTTTCTGTTGTTGGTTCCGAAAATAACGCCTTTTAACACTACAAACTTAATTTCTAGGTATGCAATTTCTTTTGCGCAATTTAGATCCAGGGGTTAATTAAGCGTTGTTCTGCTGTTGTGGTCACTAAAAGAAACGTTGTTTTTCACCGCCAAAGAAGAAATGTTGCCTGTAGCATAATTCATATCCGAAGGTTAATTAAGCCTGTTTGTGCTTTTATATTCAGTAAAATACACAGTGTTTTTAAACGGCACATACAAGTACATTTTTCCTGCCCATTTGTGGAGCGCAATTTATATCCAAGGGTTACCCAAGCTTGTTAGTGGGTTCATTTGGAGTCAAATACAGGGTGTGTATTTATCATATACAGATATCTTCATCAAACAGTGTCTGTACATTTTAGAACAAACGTATGTCAGACAGAGAGGTGGCAGGCTCTTCACTTGCGAGTAGCAGTGGCACAAACATTCCAGGCCCAGGTCGCAGCACAGCAAGGGGACGTCGCAGCAGGGGTCACTCGGTGAGGCCACAACTGCCGCTGTTATCTAGCGGCCGTGTGTTGTTCAGCAACCCAAGGGTTCTTGATTGGTTGGCTAGGTCATCCACTTCCTCCCAGATGACATCTGACAACCCCAGCCAAGGGTGGTGGGAACGTCAGACACAACCCTTAGTTGGCATGGCCCGGGAGCGGGTCAGCGGCCCTCACCTGTCCTCAACCCGCCTCTGTCCCATCTGGTTCCCTCAGCCAGAGATCTACTATGTGGTCTGGGCTCAGCGCCACTATATAGCGAGGATGAACAATTTGAGGAGGGCAGTCAGCAACTACTTGGCAGCGAAGAAATGGGGCCAATATCCCCTGCTTCTTGCAGTAGGTGGCAAAGTATAAATGTGGAGAGTGGCATGGGAGGTCATGTTGTGAGGGGTCAGCCTCTGCATACCAAGACCGGTAATGAGGGAATTTTATAGTGAAGCGATTCTAAGAGCGGCGGCAGTTATATGCGTGTCATACTAAAACACAACATTGTATGAAGACCGCACTTGGGAGCCGGCCACACTTGGGAGCCGAGTGAAGCAAGGGCTTCATCATCGTCAGGAGAAGAGGGCGTCAGCTTGCGCCTCAGGCAGCGACGCAGCCAGCAAGTCTGTTGTGTGGCCATGAGTCAGCAGGGTAGCAGCAGTCTGAGGTCAGGAGCCAAGCGACCACGGGTTAAAAACCCGCTTCGCAGGTCCAAGAAAGTAGCGGCACAGGGGCTCAGCGAGGCAGCGGCGGTAGTAGTCACTCAGTGCGGAGTGTTGGCGGTAAAATCAGCTACTCACAGTTCTTTGCTAAGACACCAGAGGAGCCAAATATGGGTATATGTAGAATCTGTGGCAGGGCAAAAGTGAAGCTAACGTTGGCACCATGGCCCCGCGTCAACACATGCAGCGTCACCATCCGGTGGCCTGGGAAAAACGTGGCTCAGATGTGGTGGTCCATCCTGCCGCTGCAGCAGCAGCATCCATATATACACCTATCAAGAATGGTCTACCAAAAAATAATTTAAAATAGAATAGCTTTATTAAATGTTACAAAAATACTTAAAAAACAAGTAAAAAATGACAGTGGAACTACAACGATGCGTAGCCTCACTATACACCATCAGTAATTATTGTTGTCCAATACAAAGGTGGTTAACCCCTAGTTATACAATTAGTGTTGAGCGATTACGTTGGCTATCGACATCAGGCGATAGTCGATAGTCGGCCACCATCTATAAGGTTTTTCGATAGTCGATAGTCGATCATCTCCGATGGACCATTAAAGTCTATGGGGAGAGCAACAACACCTTCATTTTACAACCAAAACAGGGTGGTGAGCTGGAATTAACAGCCCCAACAGTTCAAATGGATACCTGCTAAAATCTTAGGCACAAACACTTAGGCTATAAAGCCACAGAAAAAAAAATCACACACCATTCACTATCCCTGTCTTGTACCCAGCATGACCCTTAAAACTGCATCGCCCACAAATTAAAAAGTGCCAGAAGGCAGTATTTTTGAACCATCATTTTTACTTGGATGGACATTGAATTTTCCCTGTCCTGGAAGCAGCTGAACCCTAAAAACCTGCATGACCCACAGATTTTAAAAAGTTTCCGGGAAAAAGGTAGTCTTTGAACCCCCATTTTTTTTTGAACTGGACATTGACAAACCCTGTCCTGGACCGCAGCTTTACCTTAAACCCGTCTGACCCCCAGATTAAAAAGTACAGGAAAAAAGGAGTCTTTCAACCACCCCTTTTAGTTGAACTGGACATTGACTATACCTGTCCTGGATCGCAGTATGACCATTAAACCTGCATGACCCCCAGATTTAAAAGTGCCGGAAAAAGGAGTCTTTCAACCACCATTTTAGTTTCACTGGACTATACTGTCCCTGTCCCGGGCCACAGTATGACCATTTAAACCTGTCTGACCCCCAGATTAAAAAGTGCCGGAAAAAAGGGGTCTTTCAACCCACCATTTTAGTTGAACTGGACATTGACAAACCCCGTCCTGGAACCACAGCATGGCCCTTAAACCTGTCTGACCCACAGATTAAAAAGTGCCGGAAAAAGGAGTCTTTCAACCACCATTTTAGTTTCACTGGACATTAACTATACCTGTCCAGGGCTACAGCATGAGCCCCAAACCTGCATGACCCCCAGATTTAAAAAATGCCGGAAAAAGGAGTCTTTTAACCACCATTTTAGTTTCACTGGACATTGACTAGAACTTTTCCTGGCCCGCAGTATGACAATTAAACCCTGTATGACCCCCAGATTAAAAGGTGCCGGAAAAAGGAGTCTTTCAACCACCATTTTAGTTTCACTGGACATTGACTATACCTGTCCTGGACCGCAGTATGACCATTAAATCTGTCTGACCCCCAGATTAAAAAGTCCCGGGAAAAAAAGGAGTCTTTCAACCCCCAAATTTTAGTTTCACGGGAAACATTGACTATCCTGTCCTGTGCCACAGCATTACCCAGGGCCGGGGAGTTACAGGGGGGTGCGGTGAGAGCCCAGGCTGGCATCCGTCATCTATTAACACGCAGGTTAAAATGCCTGATGACGCGGGCAACGAAAACTGTCTTTGCTGAAGCAGAGTGCGGAAGCGGAAGTAGGTGGAGAACTCCAGCCTTCCTCAGTACACAGTCAAGACCTGGGTAGCGCTTGCCCCTCCGTATGAGTGCAGACCAATTGAGCTTCACTTGGAAATAATGGTGGTTAACGCCCCTGTTACACCCAGGTGCCCTTTTTCTTGGCATTCTTTTTCTCATTTTACTCAACGTGCTGGAGGAAATGGTCTCTGTACTTTGTTCTCTGTCCTCCCTCCAACTCCATGTCCTCTGATTAACCTACATCTGGTCAAGTTTTCCTGTACCTCCCTTGTACATTCAGAGGAATTTTTTTAACAGCTATTTTGTACATGCAAGTTTTTTAGTAGATTAATTCTAGAAAAACACTTTTTTAAAAATAGGATGGAATCCCACCATGTCTTTGTTTCTTTTTTTTTAAATTATATTAAATGGGTTGTCTCAATACAGGGATTGTAGCTATGTTAAAGATCTTGCAAAACAAGTCATTTTGCAATATGTGTCCATTAACAGGTGTCCTACCTATTCCTGTTTTGACAGCACATCCCCCTTGAGCCATCTTGACAATTGTGAAGAATAAATGTCTGTTAGAAACAACATTTTTTTAATGGGAAACCTGTAGTATGGCTGCATGTCACAGAAAAATTCCCCCAAAAATTCAAAACATGACCCATTGAGCCACTTTGGACAATTGTGAAGTAGTGTTGAGTGATTTTTATCGACAAGTTGAAATCGGCAAGGTTTTTATGGTGATCGAAATTTCCAGATCATTGCGATAATTAAGGTTAAAATCTGGATCATCTATTAAGATCGCGCCTTTTTCGGCTTCTGTAATTTTGGCGGCCAGCAAATGATTCAGAATAGAGCAGGTGAGTGTGTGTGCGACGTCTGACTGGGATGTGTAGGGTTTTGCGATTGGCTGGAAAAATCACATGACTCGTTTTACATAGAACAGCTTTTCCCTGTTTTCAGCCCAGTGTCTCTCAGCGTCTCATAGGGATAGGACCTGCGCTCTGCCTATGGCCAAAAACAGCTCAGCGAAATTAGTCTATTTCTGCACAGGGGAAACTTACTATTAGCTGTGACCCTTCCAATTTAGTTAATTAGAGATTTGAAGATTTTATGTAGTTAGCTAGAGAATTTAAAGCAGCATCTACCGCTGTAAATTCACGGCGGGGGGAACCAGGGGGGGGGCCCGCGGGTGAAACACAGACAAGCTCTATCTATAAAGAACACTGGATAAAGTTCACCAAGACTTAGTGTAGACATTGTAGGGGGAATATCTTTATTTTTAAAACAGTTTGCATTGAAATATTTTGGATATTGGGCGCTGAATTATATTGGTTACACATCATTTCTGTAACGCAGGTCTCTTTGTTAGGTGCAAAAAACCATTTTATTATCAGTATACATTTTAGTATGTGTTCATTTTAATTTTACCCCCTTCACCGTGATGTTGTTATCCCTTGCGTTAAATTACAATCCCGAAAAATTGTAGTCGTACGGTTGTTTGTTGCAAAAATACCGTGTTCTTCAAAACACATAACAGTTAGTGTTTTTTGACTTTTGGCCCCCCAGCATTGTTCATTGACGCAGCATCCCGTAAATCTTTAAAACAGCAATTTATATTCCCACGGTGATTGAAAGGTGCAAAAAAAACCGTTTATTATACCCAAAAAATAACAGTTTATGTGTTTTTTGAACTTTTGCACCCCAGGTTTGGTTCATTGACGCAGCCATCCCCGTTAAAAAATTTAAAACAGCAAATCTATATTCAACACAGGTGGAATGAAAGGTGCAAAAAATAACGTGTATGATAAGAAAAAATAACAGTTAAGGGTTTTTGACCTTTGCACAACCGGCTTGTTCCATTGACGCAGCATCCACGTAAATCTTAAAACAGCAATTCTATATTCACCACAAGGTGAATTGAAAAAGGGGCAAAAAATACCCTTTATTATACCAAAACATAACAGTTACGTTTTTTTGACTTTTGCACACCCAGGGATTGGTTTCATTGAAGCAGCATCCACGTAAATCTTAAAACAGCAATTCTATAGTTTACCACAGGTGAAATTTAAAGGTGCAAATAATACCATGTATTATACGAAAAAATAACAGATAAGTGTTTTTTGACTTTTGCGCACCCCAGCTTTGTTCATTGACGCAGCTTCCACGTAAATCTTAAAAACAGCAATTCTATAGTCACCACAGGTGAATTGAAAGGTGCAAAAAATACCGTGTATTATACGAAAACTAAACAGATACAAGACATAACAGACTCTTTTCCCAGCACTTTTTAACTGGGGGTCAGACAGGTTTAATGGTTCATACTGCGGTCCAGGACAGGTATAGTCAATGTCCAGTGAAAACTAAATGGTGGTCGAAAGACTCCTTTTTGCGGTACTTTTTAAATTCTGGGGGTCATGCGGTTTGGGGCTCATGCTGCGTTCCAGGACAGGGATATTCAATTCCAGTTCAAGTAACTTTATGGTTAAATCATACTGCCTTCTGGCATTTTTAATTTGTGGGTGATGCAAAGGTTTAAGGGTCAGGCTGTTGGTACAAGACAGGGATAGTGAATGGTCTGTGATTTTTTTCTGTGACTTTTATAACCTAAGTGTGTTGCCTAAGATGTAGCACGTATCCATTTCATGTTGTGGATGTTAAATTTTAGCTTCTCCAGCCTTGTTTTTGGGGGTAATAATGAAGGTGTTGTTGCTCTCCATAGACTTTAATTTGGTAATCGCTCACTATCGAAAAACCTTATCGATAGCGGCCGACTATCGACTATCGCTCGATCTCGATAGCCAACGCAATCGCTCAACACTAGTGAAGAACAAATGTCTGTTAGAAAACAAATTTTTTTTTATAATAGGACCTGTAGTATAGGTGCATGTCACAGCAAAAAAGCCTCCAAAAATTCAAAGCATGACCCTTGAGCCACTTTGGACAATTTTTGAAAAACAAATGTCTGTTAGAAACAAAAAAAATTTTTTTTATTAGGACCTGTAGTCTAGCTGCATGTCACAGCAAAATGCCCCAAAAAATTCAAAACATAACCCATGAGCCACTTTTGACAATTGTGAAGAACAAATGTCTATTAGAAACAACATTTTTTAGAATAGGACCTGTAGTATTGCTGCATTTCAAAGCAGCATGACCCAAAAAATTATAAATATGACTTCTCAGCCACTGTTAAAAATTGTGAGGCAACATGACCCCAAAACCATTGACAATGCGAAAAATTCTAAAGATGAAGTGAGTAAATGGAATATGGTTTTGTCATGAAACATTGGTGTCTTTTACAGTCTCCTCACAGCAAAACCAGCAAACTGAACTGTTGGGAACTGAGAATAAAATTTGCAGTAAGAAAGATCAATTTTAAAAATAAGGTTTTCAAGAGGACCATTTCTGTTTGGAGAGGAATGTGATGTAGACCAGCACTAAATCGGTGACCTTGGCAATTGGGGCCCCAACATCATCAGAGATCCATGCTGATTCATCTTGGTTAAAAGTTCAAATCGATTCCACATTATCTGTGGGAAAGCCGGAATGCGTTTGTCTGTAATGACTCCTACGGCTGTGCTGAAGGTCCGCTCTCAGATTCCGATCAGCTATGAAGTAGCTGCTGGGCAGAGAACAACACCTCTATGGCGTGGCGAGCAAGCTCGGGCCATTCGTCCATTTTGGATTCCCAGAAGTCTATAGGGTCCGGAAACTATTACATAAAACATCCGGTGTGAGACGCAGTTAGTCGTGCACCATGATCTTAAGCTGGTCTCTGTTGTGTGGTATGTGTGACTGCATTGCATGGTTGGTGAGGTGGTAAATAAAGATTGCAGAGGTCACCCATTAGGCTTCTGACCCTTGCCTGCTGCTGCTGTGCCGATCACGGCTACTTGGGCAATCTCTGCTGTCACGTCGCTGGCGTTTTCCACCGTGACATTTGAAGAACGTGTAGCTGACGAAACAGATGTCTCCAGTTGATCAATCAGCAAGGTCTCCATTTTCCTGCATTTACTCTCTATATGGGTGGCGTGAGAAGGAAAAAGTGCTGAAGTTTTTGTTTTGTCGGGGTCCAGAGAGGGTGGGGCCACCCAGAGCGTAAAACTGTTGTTCATTTTGATGGCCTTAATGCGAGGATCATGTTGGAGGAAATGGAGCATCCAAAGACCTGCCATGTGAGGAGATGGAAGCTTAGATTTCCCAGCCTCTGGATCGAAGGGGCCACTAGCAAAACTGATTCTTCCTCATCTTCTCCCTCCGCCTCAAATTCACGCCAACCTCTTCCCAAGGCAGGGACGTTACGGGTAACATCGGTGTCTAGGAATACCTACCTCCTCCTCCTCCGTTGGCCTGGACAGCATCAACACAGCCCTGGGTCTTGCATTGAGATGATTGCCACCCTGAGAGCTGATGCGCCACCTTGCACTAGTCTGGACCCCGAACCACTGCTAATGAAGGGGACGATGAAATTGTGATTGTGAAACTGTAGGGCCTTGTGGAATATTGACAGAGAGAAAGAAAGGCTCCGTGTCACGCATCTGATGTCGTCTCCCTCCTCCGTCAGCTGGCGGACCTTTTGTTTCAGAGTGTCAAACGATCGTCTCCAGAACTAAAGTTCACCACAATGCTCATGTGGACAAGGGCATCGGTCCGCACTGACCATTTTGGTGGCTTCTTCAAAACTGGCAAGGATGGTTCGCAGGAGCTCTTTCAATGTCTCACTCTCGGTGGCTCAACACCCAAGGTGCGCACGCTACTTGTCAGGCATGTGTACTTCGTACTGGTAATGGCATTGCGATCTGCCACAATCGCTGGAAGCATGTGGAGGGTGGAATTCCAGCGTATTGCCACTGTCAACAATGGAGCGGTTGACGGGGAGGCTGAGGCTGACGCTGCAACAAAGGCCTGGGGGATGAAAGCAGGGTGCGAATGGGCGGGATGTGTGATCATTAGACTTCGTAGCCTTCCTCAGCAGGCAGTCCAGACCCGGGTAGCTCTTTACGAAATTTCTGGTCGACAAGGTTCTGACATTGCCAGGCAAGGGATGTGCTCCAGCCTACCGATCTTAAGGGCGGCCAGCAGATTTCGCCGTTATCGCACACACCTTGCCTGGACACAAGGTTCTTGGACCCAGCCAGCGCTCGGTCTTGTTGCGGAGACGCGTCCACAGACCTGGACATGCTGTTGGACGGTCTCCAAGGACAAGATTTAATTTCAAACGACTGGGTTTCTCTGGGCAAGTGAGCCACCAGAGGATCTTGGGGAAAGAAACCCTGCACCTTTCCATGCGGTTTGAAGAGCGTGCGCGAGCCTGAGAGGCCACGTCACCCCAGAGACATCCACCCAGACTCACCCAGTGAGGCTGTCACAGAGTTATGCGGCATTGGCCGTGTTACTTGTCCATGGTGTCGGTGGTCAGAAAGGACTTTTCGGCCACAGATGCAGGGACAACGCGCTGTGAAAATTTTAGTTGACACGTGGCTTGGCCAGGCAGGGGCGGGCTTTTCTGGCAAAGAAATGCCTGCTCGGGCAATTGGTATTGGGGGCAGGCAAGGGCAATGGGACGTGGCGGAACCCAATCTGTGTTCCAACCAGACGGAACGGCAACATTTACAAGGCCAAAGCCTGGCAATGCCGTCATTCAGGCTTTGGCTTTGGGATGGTTTGGGTTAAAGTGTTTTCTTCGCTCCCAAACTGGCGAAGACAGGATTGGCGGCTGCTAGGTACTGGCGCTGTACAGCGTTGCACGGTCGTGTCAAAACTGGACGGAAGGAGAAGGAGGTGGATGGGTTCTGGTGGGTGCTGGTGGTACTTGGGCGTACGGTGGAGGTGAAGCGGAGGGGATGATCCTGATATGATCTGAGAGGACATGGGCAAATGAGGAACGCTTCTGGTGGTGGCGGCGGGGAGGAGGAGGATGGCGGAGACAGAGGGTGTGACAGTGGTTGGAGGCCGGCGTCGGTCGGCCTTTTTTGGACGCACAAGTGTTGCCTCCCATTTTAACGCATGCATTCGCTGCATGTGGACTAGACATGTTGTGGTGGGTAAACCACTTAAGGTTCTTGCCTCTACTTATTGCTGTTTTACGGGCAAAGGCGGCATATGACATCGATGGGTGAATCACGAGGCTTTCTCAAAGAAAGGCCCAGGCTGAGAATGTCATGGGACCTTTTTGACGGCGATAAGCGAGGAGCGGGGGTTTGCGCCTACCGTGGCTGGCGGAATCATATCAGCCGGACTTCTGCGACCAACCCTTCTCCTTTTTGTGGTGAGAACCGTATATGACACTACCCAATTCGTCGTTCCTCCTCGGCCAACTTGATGAAGACGCTAGCAAGCAAATTCTGCGGAACAAGACAACGGATGGATACGCTATGTTCGTCATAATCATCACATCTATTCAACACAGGGTGGACTTGGTTTCGTCCTGACTTTCTGCATTCCTGAAAGCTGACGGGCTACAAGCAAAGTGGGCCTGCAAAGCGTTGCACGGACCGCCCGGGATTTTTGCCGATTGACCGGGGCTTCTTCTCCTCCTCTGATAGGCATCAGTAACTGGGGCGTCAAGAAGGCAGACTAAATCATCCTCTTGATCTTCTAACTGCCTTATGACCCCAACCGCATTTTTTTTGTCTTCAAAGAGGTCTTCAGACAATGGATTATCCACAATGGTGGGTACACGAGGGTTGGACATTTGGACTTGCTTCATGTTGGACGGGATGCTGATGATGCTGATGAGACATTTGTGGCATTGACTGGGAGGACGAGGAGGTATGACTGCTGGTGCAGGTTGCATTAACACCTGAAGGCACAGATTGGCGACGCTGTTCGTTACTGAGGTTCACAGGGCCTGATCCAGCAATGACAGGCATGACGGTCATGCAACTGACGAATCCGCGTGGCATTGCCTGTTGTCGCCAGCTGCATTGGATGGAGACCTTCTCTCGTCTATGCCTTCTTGTGCTACCCCCCCTTTGCTCGATTACCACCTGCATTTCGATCATGTTCAGAAATATAAAAATTCGAGAAGGTATGGAATAGGTTTGGAAAGTATCTTATTAAAAGATGGCAAATCACAAGCTATTCTCAAATCCCTCTAAGGCAAAAACTCAAAATTGCTGGATTCATAATTTAACTGGCCAAGGTGTCCTCTATTCAAAACAAATATGGACTGGGGCAAAAAGTGCAAAAAACACGTATATCTCTGTTATGTTTCGTATAATCACTCGGTATTTTTTTGCCTTTCATTTCACCTGTGGTGGACTACAAAATTGGCAGTATGCACATTTTAAGTGCAAGTGGTGCCTCAATATGAACAACAGCTGTAGTGCGCCAAAGTCAAAAAAAAACACGTATCTCAAATTGTATTCGGTAATAAAAGGGAATTTTTTGTCACTATCAATTCACCAGTGGTTAACTTCACAATTGATGGATTCAATCTTAACTGCTAGGTTGGCTCTATCAACAATCTGGACTGGGCAAAAGTGAATAAAAACACGTATCTGTTATGATTTCGTTATAATACACGGTATTTCTTTGCACTTTCCAATTCACCTGTGGTGACTTTAAAATTCGCTGGTGTTTTTAGATTTACGTTGCAAGCTGAGTCTCAATGAACAATGCTGCAGTAGCGAGAAAGTTCAAAAAACACCCGTATTGTTTGTTTCGTATAATACAACTGTATTTTTTGCACCTTTCAATTTCACCTGTGGTGGGTCTATAAAATCTGCTCTTTTAAAGATTTATGTGCAAAGGCTGCATCAAATGAACATAGCTGTTGTGCGCCAAATCAAAAAACTCGGATCTGTTTTGTTTTTTCGTGTAAAAACACGGTATTTTTTTGCACCTTTCATTTCACCTGTGGTGGTACTATTAATTGCTGTTTTCAGATTTACTAGCAAGCTGCGTCAAGAACCAAAGCTGTAGCGCGCCAAAGTCAAATAACAGTATCTGAATGTATTCGGGATAAGTTTAGTTGTTTTTGGACTTATCAACTCACCAGTGGTATACTAAAAATTGCTGGATTCACAATTTATACTGCAAGTGGCTTTATCAACAAATTCTAGGACTGGGCAAAAGTGCAAAAAAACGTTATCTGTAATGTATTAGGATTAATAAAAGGGTATTTTTTGGCACTATCAATTCAACCTGTGGTGACTACTAAAAATTTGCTGTATTCAAATTTAAAACTGCTAAAGTAGATTCTATCCAAACATAAGCTGGCCTGTGCCATAGTGAAAAAACACGTCACTGAAATGTTTTCGGATAATAAAACGGTATTTATGGAACCTATCAATTCTCCTGTGGTGACCTAAAAAATTGCAGTATTCACATTTAAGTGCAAGGTGCCTCAATGTACAAGACTGTAGTGCGCCATAGTCAAAAAACACGTAACTGTAATGTATAAGGGATAATAAAAAAAGGTATTTTTTGGCACCTAGTCAATTCCACCAGTGGTAACTACCAATTGTGGATTTCACAAATTTAACTGCAAGGTGGCTATTATAAACAAGCTGGCCTGCGCCCAAAGTGAAAAAAAAACACGTATCTGGAAATGTATTCGGATAATTAAAGGTATTTTTGGCACCTATCCTAATTACCTTGTGGTGCTAAAAAATTGCTGTATTAACATTTAAGTGCTGGTGCCTCAATGAACAAAAAAAAAACTGTTTGTGCGCCAAAGTGAAAGAAAACACGTTCTGAAATGTATTCTGGATAATAATAAGGTATTTTTTGGCACCTATCATTCACTGTTGTGACTTATCAAAATTGCTAGTATTCACATTTAAGTGCAAGGTGCCCTCAATGAACAAAGCTGTAGTGCGCAAAGTCTAAAAAACACGTATCTGAAATTTATTTGGATATTAAAGGTATTTTTGGCACCATATCAAACCTGTGCTGACTTTGCTGGGATTCTAATTTAAGTACAAGATGGATATATCAACAAAGTGGGGTTGAAATGGGCCAAAAATTGAAAAATGAACCTCCTATCTGAAATGTATACTGATAATAAAAGTGGAGTTTTGCACTAACAAGAGACCTGCAGTTACTAGGAAAGAGGTGGTATCCTATAGTTCAGGTCTGCCAATTTCCAGGAAAATATTTCAATAGAAAAACTGTTAATAATAAACGCTACTTTGCAAATGGTCTTTCAACTAAGTATTGGTGAACTTTATCCAGTATTTTTATAGAGCTTGGGTTGTTGTTCGGCCCGCAGGGGCCCCCCCTCCGCTCCCCCCCGTGACTTTCAGTGTAGAAATAGATGCCCTTTAAAAATTCTCTACTCCTAACTATATAAAAATCTTCCAAATCTCTAATCTAAACTAAATTGTAAGGATCACAGCTAATAGCTAGAGGTTTCTCTGTGATGAATATATATTTTCGCCGAGCTGTTTTGGACTAGCAGAAGCGCCACGTGTTTTTTTCCTTACTGCTCTGAGACGTGAGAGGACCACTGAGGCTGATCTGGAAACGCTGTTCTAGTAAATCGGAGGTCATGTGTTTTTTCCAGACAAATCGGCAACACAATGACACTTCCCAGTCATGACGTCGGCACCAACCATCACATCTCACCCTGACTCTTTCTGTTAATCTGATTTGTGGCCGCCAAAATTCTGGAAGCCACGAAAAATGGCGCGATTCTTAATAGATTGATGCACAGATTTTAACCCTATATTTATCGCATTGATCTAAAAAATCCGATAATTCACCATTAAAAACTGTGACGATGATTTCACTTTGTCGATATAATGGACTTCAAACACCTATATTACAATACAATCACGTAATTTTACTGTTGTAATATACCAAACAATTTAGTAGGACCTAGTAGTATCTATAAGTGTATACCCGACCATGGAAAGAGGACGTCACAAGTAACTTCACATCCTAGCCCAACGTGAGTCACATCATCTGCGCCAGTGCGTTCCTGTGACAGGGCTTTCCTCCAATATATACAAACTGCTACATGTATGCGGTTGGACTGCACTCGCACCTTCATTTATTTATGGACATACATGTATAATGTGTTTATGTACACTGCACATTTTTGTACATAATTTTTGTATATAATTCTTTAAAAATTTTTGCACATTCACTATATGGATTTATATGTTTCACTATTATATTTATACTTATATCTATTATCATCTTTCACTTACTTATACACTTAGGTATAATTATTGATATGCTTTTTCACTAACACTATATATTCATATACAGATATTATATAGTTATCTATATTTCACATAGGGTAGCACTTTGATATTGTTTTATATATGGTAGTACACACTTAATAATATACATTTCTATTATGTGATAATTTGGGTATTTTAATATGTACAATGTGATTTATAATATGAATTATGCCCAGCGTTATGTTCAATCATGATTAATAAATTTGCTCACTTGCATGTCACTCTTCATGTTTTTTCACTCTTTTCACTTATAATTTTATAATAACACTTTTTGTTTTATCACTTTTTCATTCACTTAGTATTTTACTTATACGTGTGTCCCATTAGATTTCTTATTAAGCTGCAAATACCTTTATACTCTACTATGGACGTCTTATAGCTGGGGATGTTCATCTGCGCGTGCGTGGAGGTTTCGCGCATGCGCAGATTGAACATCGCATCCGGCATCCATTTTAAGTCAGGTCATACCTTCTGCCTTTGGTGCGCATGCGCGAGTAAGTTGCGCATGCGCATTAGTATTTTTAGAACGCCGGGACATCTCGTCTATGTGTGGCGAGTAAACTGATGGTATGTGGCGCATTATACTTCCGGCAGTATCAATCAAGGTATATTGGTGCTGGAGATTGTCAGTCACTCTCTGTATTATATAATTGGGTTAGTTTATGATCAGGAGGCGGGTACTTTACACAGGCTATTTACTTAAATTCCAGGTATCCCATTTGGGAATTTACCCCCGGACGAAGCACACTGCGAAACGCGCGTTGGGGCGCGTGCCTCCATTACCCCATCTGTCTAACGTGAAGTTACTTGTGACGTCCTCTTTCCAAGGTCGGGTATACACTTTTAGATACTTAATTGTTTGTATTTACAACAGTATATTATGTGATTGTATTGTATAACTAGGGGTTACCCACCTTTGTATTGGACAACAATAGATCCTGATGGTGTATAGTGAGGCTACGCATCTTTGTAGTTCCACTGTAATTTTTTACTTGTTTTTTTATGTATTTTTGTAACATTTAATAAAGTTATTCTATTTTAAATGATTTTTTGGTAGACCATTCTTGATAGGTGTATATATATCTATAATAGTTGGTCTTACTTGAACTGCTCTGACATAGCCCTGTTTTTTTTTATAGGTGGGTTGTAGCAGCAGCATCCAGTGGCACGCATGCCATTGCAGCCAGTCAAGGCTCCACCACCTCTGCAGAAGGGAGCTGTTTCTCTTTGCCATCATCTCCCGGTCCAGATGCTCCTGCTCCTCGCTACTCATGGCGCCAGCAGTCGTTCAATGAGGCGATTGCAAAGAGACAACACTATGCATCCAACCATCCTACGGTGCAGAAGCTGACCGTGCTCCTGTCCAAGTTGCTGGTACTGCAGTCCCTCCCTTTCCAAATGGTGGACTCTGCACCGTTCAGAGAACTAATGGCTTGTGCCGAGCCGAGGTGGAGAGTTCCAAGCCGTAAATTCTATTCCAAAAAGGCAGTACCAGCACTTCACAAATATGTAGAACAGAAGGTGGGCCAGTCTATGAGGTTATCGGTTTGTTCCAAGGTGCACGGCAGCGCGGACGTCTGGAGCTGTAACTACGGTCAGGGCCAGTACATGTCCTTTACGGCCGAATGTGCTTAGGGCCCAGGCACACCAACAACTTGGACAGGAGACGCCGCTTTCTCCTCCACGTTGTCAAACTGCGGCTCCTGCGCCAATGTCCGCCTCTCCTCCTCCACCACTACCACCATCTCAGCCTCCACAAGTGCTGCTCCATCATACCACATGTATAGGGCACAGCGGTGTCACGTAGTTCTACACCGGGCTTGCCTCGGCGAACAAAGTCACACAGGGGAGGAACTGCTCCGCGTCATGCAGCAAGAAATCGATGTGTGGCTTTCTCCGCGCCAACTGCAAATCGGAACCATGGTGACGGGCAATGGGAGGAACATGGTGTCCGTGCTGCACCGAGGAGGGATGGTCCATGTGCCCTGCATGGCACATGTGTTCAATCTGGTTGTGAAAAGGTTCCTGAAGTCTTCCACCGATCTTCAGAAGATTCTGAAAATGGCCAGGAAACTGTGCATGCACTTCATCCATTCCTACAAAGCCAGGCACACCCTCCTCGAGTTGCAGTGGCAGAACGGCCTCCCCCAACACACTCTGATATGCGATGTCTCCACCCGTTGGAATTCCAGCCTGCACATGTTGGACCAACTATATGAACAGAGAAAGGCCATTAACGATTTTTTGATGATCCAGGCGGACAGGAGTACTCCCCTGTGTAACTTTGATGTCAGCCAGGGCAGCTCATGTGTAACACCTGCCGTTTGTTGAGGCCATTCGAGGAGGCAACGTTATTTGTCAGTCGCCAGGACCACGGGATGAATAACGTCATTGCACTGCTTTATGTCCTGGAACAGATGCTGAAAAATCTTGGCAGGGGACTGGAAACGTGGCGACTACATCTCGCGGCCACATGAGTCCAGTGGGGGCTGAACTGGAGGAGGAGAAGGAGGACATTGGAGCAGAAGCATTGTCTGGTGAAATGAGTGGATTTTCTACCCAGGTGATAGGAGAGGAGGAGCAGGAGCAGCTAGAGGAGGTAGATGGAGATGAGGAAGACGAGGCAGATGACTCGCAAGCACCGTGGCAGTATACAGTGGAGATGGAGGCAGGGAGTCCCTCGGAGTCACTTGTGCAGATGGCCCGCAGCATGCTGATTTGCCTGGCTGGTGACAGCCGAATAGTCACCATCCGGCAGAGGGATGAATTCTGGCTCTCCACCCTATTGGACCCTCAATACCGGTCCAAAATGGGAGCCTTTTTCCCAGCTGCTGAGAAGGAGGACAAATTCAAATACTATAGGGAAATCCTTCATAGTCAGTTGGCCGCTGCCTATGTGCGGCATCGTCCCTCTCAGACAGGTCTGACTGGGGGGTTCCTCAATGCTCACGTACTACTGCCGCGGCTGCTGGAGTAAGGTTGGGGGGAGAGGGGGTAGGAGCAGTACCAGCTCCATCAGCAGCAACCTGTCTGGAGTCACTGATGAGCAGCTTCCTTCACCCGCCTAGTGAGGAGAGTACTCAGCAGCAGCAGCAGGACCTGGAGCAGACCCTGAACCAGCAGGCGGTGGCCTACTTGGACAGCACTCTGCCACCCCAGTTAGATGATCCGCTGGACTACTGGACAGCCAAACTGGATGTGTGGCCACAACTTGCCGAGTTTGCAGTGGAGAAGCTGTCCTGCCCAGCCAGTAGTGTGACATCAGAGCGGGTGTTCAGTGCGGCGGGGGCCATCGTTACCCCAAGGAGAACCCGCTTGTCCATGGGAAATGTGGAACGACTGACTTTTGTCAAGATGAATCCGGCGTGGATCGGCCAGGATTTCCAAACACCAATGCCTTAGGCATCCGATTACATCAGCCATGACGCCTCACCCAAACTGTGAGAAATGAGTCTGGATTCAAACTACCTGCCTCAGCCACTATTCTGATGCTGCCAACCGCCTGATGCCACACATCTGCTGACAGTTTCTCCTTCTGCCTACCACCATCTTTACCAGGGACTGGTATTTGCAACCACCTCACACCACTCTGTCATTGTGCCACTCTTGACTCATGCTGCTGTGCTTCTGTTGCTGGCTGCAGTCACACTCCACATCTCCTGTCTTTTGTGCCACTCTCTGTGACTACCTCATGCTGTTGCTCCTGCCGCCGTCACCCCACACTCTGTCATTGTACCACTCTGTGGCCTACTACTGTTTTTCCACCTCCAGAATGTCATTGTGCCACTGTCTGACCTCATGCTGTTGCTGTGGCTGCTGCCATGACCTCCACACTCTGTCATTGTGCCACTCTGTGGTCTACTCCTGTTTTTTTCCACCTCCAGAATGTCATTGTGCCACTCTCTGACTCATGCTGCTGCTGTGGCTGCTGCCGTGACCTCACACTCTGTCATTGTACCAACTCTGTGGCCTACAACTGTTTTTGCCACCTCCAGGAATGTCACTGTGCCACTGTCTGACCTCATGCTGCTGTGGCTGCCGCCGTCACCTCCACACTCTGTCACATATGTTGCCACCTGAGCCCTCAGCTTGTGTTTTTCCAGCTTTCGCTGCCATGACTTTATCACGCTACATTCCCCCTTCAGTTTTTTGGTCATTTTTGCCATCTTAAGTGCCCAATGAATTTTATGTGAAGCGATTCAAGAGCGGCGGCAGTCATCTGCGTGTATACTAAAACACAACATTGTATGAAGACCAAACCAAGCTCCCTCTCCATTTTTAAAGCATGGCACAACGTTCTAAAGCACCCTACAGGCTCTGTGCACCCTGGAAATAGCTGTTTTTTAACGTGATTCTTCCCGAAGTAATTCGGACCAAAACAAATTTTGTCGGAAAATTCAGCAAAGTCGGCGAATCGAATTTTTGAGAAATTCGCCCATCTCTAAATATAATACCCATTTAAGCCTTTATGGTTTTTGGAAACACAAGAACGTACAAGCAAAGAGCAACTGAATATTATAATTTATTTAATTCTAATTACATTCTAATAAAAAAAATATATTTCTAAATATATAAAATATACAACAAAGACCTTTCACATATAATTCTTCTTTTACATGTAAACATTTTGTAATAAACAAGCAATAAAAATAAATTAGGATTTTCAGAAAGACTTTTTAGAATTCCCTCTAAAGTCCACTTGGCTTTCTATTTTTTATGTATAAAATATTGTTAAATTGTAGAGATTTTCTTTTATCGCACTAATTTTACAGACTATAAATACATATACAGTCAACATCTCATATATTCATGGTATATTAATAGGAAATGTCATTAATGTGTGACAAGTGCAGGTTCCACCTCTGGGACCTGAACCTATCTTGGTAACAGGTGAACAAAAGTCTGTCTCTGTGCACAGCTCTCCATTCTGTTCTATGGGAGTGGTGTGTTCAGCTGTACTCAGAACTCTTATGGAACTGAATGGAGAATCGTGCACAAGCGTAACCTACTCTCCATTCTGAACGGACCCTTATGGGAGCCATTTACTAACACAGTTGCAGGTCCCAGAGGTGTGAACTGCACTTATCACATCCTATCTACAGTATATGCCATTAATGTGCGAGATAGAAAACACCCCTTTGAAGGGGTTTTCTCACAATGCTGTTTCACAGAGTAACAGGTAGCTTCAGCCTCACACACTTTGGCCAGGCTGTGGGTAGTTCTGTAGCAGTGATTAGCATATTTAGCTCCTCTGTACCTACCTGAGCTGTTACATTGACATAAGTGTAGGAGATTTAATCTTTAGTAAACAAAAGCGAGTGAATATTAATGCTTTTCACTAATTAATTAATCTAATCTTGTTAGTGATAAAGACTGCTCTGTTCGACCATGGTAACATCACTCCCTATACTCTGTCTAATCAGGAAGGGAGATATGCAACCTGTGGCACTCAGAGCAGATACAATCTCTCTTATCTAATGACCAAGGTAAAATCAAAAGACCAAAAGTATTTAGAAAAAGTCTTCATTTACCTATCCCTATATGTTTAAAACTATCTTTTGTAATGAGAAAAACAGTTTAAGTAACGCTCAGTTCAAGAACTTTTGTCAGAGAATCAAAATGTAAAAAATCATATTGGGGTGAGAGGTATTGATTTTCTGTATATAATGGCATATATCTGATTGCCTACATCTAAAAACAAGCTATCAATGTGTGATTGGTGGAGATCTGGCCACTGGAGCCCAAAACCAATCAGCAGAGTGAATGGGCAGGAGAGTCACAGACCCATTAATGTTCATATCTGTATACAGCTGTGTCTGGTATTGCAATTCAACCTTTTTTGGGGGTCCCATGATCGGGAAAACCCCTTGAAAACATTTTATTTCAGCTAAGATCAGCAAACAATGGAATTATGAGTATATGGGATCTGACTGGTTCTTCTATTTCTTTGGTCGTCTCTTGTCCACTTGGCTTTCTCCGATGATTATGGGTTACTCACTTTCAGGTTGACAGACCCGCGGCATCTAATGCACTTAATTATCTGCAAATTGAATAGAGAACGTTACTCTCATGATATTCCAGGTAGCTAACATGGGCTAAATCTGGCTAGCCTAAATTTCTTAGAGAAATAAGTACACCTCTCATTGGACCTCCAGCTATAACATGCTGCCCCAGAATAGGATCAACTGAATGGACTATCATGTCTGACTTAAAGGGATTGTCTCACTACAAGGATTGCTGTTTTTTATGTTAAAGATCTTGCAAAAACAAGTCACTTTGCAATATGTGTACATTAGCAAAAAAGTGTAAAAAAGAATAAAAAAATAAATAATAAAATAAAAATAGATATTTAATAATTCCTACACATATTAGGAATCCACACGACCGTAATAACCTATAGAATTAATCTAATAAGTCATTAAGCGTGAAATGTAAATGGTGTAAAAAAAAAAATTTGAAAAAAATTCTGCATTTTATTTATTGTGAACTTAAACTATCCTCCATAAAGTACAACTCGTCTCAAATAAAACGAGGCCTCATACAACTGCGTAATTGAAAAAATAAAAAAGTTACAACTGTTGAAACGCAAGGAGGCAAAAACGAAAAAAATGTTCTGGTCATTAAAGGGATTGTCTCACTACAAGGATTGCTGCTTTTTATGCTAAAGATCTTGTAAAAACAAGTCACTTTGCAATATATGTCCATTAACAGTGTCCTACCTATTACTAGATATCCCCTCTTGTATGGGCTGCATCAGCTCCTCAGGTCGCTATAGCTACAGATCTGTTTGATCTCTCGTGATAGGCTGCCAGTACTGGTTGCTATAGCTACAGACCTGTTCAATTTCTCATGATAGGCTGTCAATACTCATTGCTATAGCTACAGACCTGGTCTACTGCAGCCTAGTAGTAGCCAGTGAACACGCCCCTGAATTCTAAGTGAAACCAAGAAAACAGGACTGAAGTGAGATGAATCAATGTAGTGAGACAACCTCTTTAATCCCTTAGTATCTGGACAATTTTTGGTTTTTCATTTCTGTTTTTCTCACCTTCTAGGAGCCATAGATATTTTATATTTCTGTCAGGGCTTGTTTTATGCTGGTGGAGTTGTATTTTTGAATGGTACCATTTAATGCACATATAATATGTTTGGGAGCCTCAAAAAATTATGTGTGAGGAGGAATTGGAAAAAACAAAAATTTGTAAATTTTTCATCAAACAGAATTCTGGCAATATCGAATTTATATAGTTTGGTTATGTTTCACTACTTAAAATAAAAAAAAAACTTTATTTAAAAAAAAATTGTTTTTCATCAAGAGCTTTTTGAGACCGTTAACGTTTTTTAAAACGTTGTTCACTATGAAGGATAAAAAACATGATTACATATTAAATTGGGCTCTAAGGGCTTGTTCCCACGGCAGGATTTTCTGTCAGATTTACAGATGGTTTTCGGATTTGTAAGTTATCTGTAAACCGACTGTTAACCATCCTGATAGAATTTAATAGAAAATCCATGCAGCAGTCCCCACTGAACGGATTGTCTGCCGGACGGTTTTTACACCACCGGTGTTCCTAAAAACATAGAACATGATAATTTTTCTGCCTGGTTTTCGGGCGGAAGATGTATTGTCATGGTTGGGGGGCTAGAAAGGGAAATCTCTCCCCTGGAAGAGCGCCCTTGGGGTGGGGAGATTCAAAATTTTGCTTTTTGTACTCCAGAAGCATTTGATATCAAAGGCATTAGGGGAAAAAGCTGAAAGTCAAGTGCCCCCCTTTTTTGGATGTTGCTTGGCTAAATATCCCGTTTGCTTTCCAAAGACCCAGTGAGTCAAAAGCAAATTGAGGATCTGTTACATCCAACAGAGGGCGCTTGAGCTTCTCGGCTCCTTTCCCACAATGCCTTGTGATAGTGGTTGAGGGGGACAGGCGGATCTGCAATCCGCAGACAGAACCGTCGCCCAGAACCACGGAAACAGTGTCAAAATACTGACCGGATTCTTTAATCAGACTCCGACCGGTATTTGGGTGTGTCGACACACCCTTATACAGTCACATATATATACTTTACTTCAGACAAGATATTTCAACAATGCGAAGTCCTAGCAGGGTGTATTATCACTCACTGAGTTCATTCCATATGCATAGTCTAAATGTTACTGTGCAGAATGTTTAAATATATATATATTTTTTTACATTCTGCACAGTAACATTTTGACTGTACATATGGAACGGGTAAAGGAAAGTTTAGAACAAAAAAGAAAATTAAAAACGGTAGCATTTATTGATATAAAGTCAATGTAAGACTTACCATGCAGAATATACACATTAGTATAGGTGTAATGATTGCAACCCCCAATGCGATGAGTAGGCTACCATACCACGGCAGGTATCTTCTTGACACTGTGTAGTACAAGCAGAAGTTAGATTATATTTCAGAATATATCGTGGTCTCGTCGCAATAGTGCATGAACAGCAGCACGGAAATGGTTTTGATCATTATAGATTTAGGTCAACATAGACAGTAAAAACATAGGGCCACGTGTATGAAAACTGTCCTTTGAAGAAGAAGACTTTCTTTGTTGCCCACAGCTACCAATCAGAGCCCCTCTTTCATTTCATATTGTGCTCTGAAAACATAAAAGGGGAATGCTGATTGGTTGTTATAGGCTACCAGGAAAGTCTTATGCCTAGGCAATTTTCATACATGCCCCCATAGTCTTCATCTTACATAATCTAAAGCATAGATGCCAACTCTCCCGGTTTGGGCTGGAGCTTCCCGCAAATGGTCATCTCCCACTACCCCGGATAAGTCAGTGAACCTCCCGCCGCCAGCAGGACGCTGCTCCAGCGCCGCAGGGCCAATCCAATGGGCAGACGAGGCGGCCGACTGCCTCAACCCCCCGGCGATTCTCAACGACTCTGTAAGGCCGCTTTACAATGGCCGCGCAGAGTCCGTCAGCAGCTGCACATCGGGGCAGTTATTGAAAGGGGAGGGGGGTACATTCCCTGGCTAAAAGGGGTTTTAAAAAGAAGACATATCCCTGGTTTAGGGGGCAAAACCTGGTAGATTTCTATCATATATGGTCATGTATGGTAGAAAATTTTTTGTAATGGTTTAGGTCCAAGCACAGTTTGGCGCTATCTTCCAGCTCTCCTGGATGCTGAATAGGTTATCTAATGTCGAGGAAAGCTGGGTGATGCCAAAACCCTAAATTAGCTTCCTTCCAGAGTCATTAAACGTTAGGTGGGGGGGGGGTGGTCATGCAAATTTCTTGTGCGGAGCGCACCGCCGCTTCAAATCTCCCAATTTCCCACTTTCAAAAGTTGGCAAGTATGATTAAAAAAAAGGGGGCCCAAATGAGAAACGTCCCCAAAAGGTGGAACCAAACTACCTCCCTGCACCCATTAACAAAAAAGGCCACTTACAAAATTTGAACAAAAAAAATATGTAAAAATGTAGCTTTACTAAGCCAAAAAAATTACTGAAATTAAATAATGAAATAAAGCTTTTAACCTTCACCCCAGGAAGGTATCCAAACTGCTTCCCTAAAAAGATAATATGGGGGTTACCCTTCATAGATTGCCCAAATTAAAAAGGGGGTTGTCTCACCACATTGATAAATCTTCCCTCTGTGCTGTTTTCTTGGTTTTATTTTGAATTCAAGGGCATGTTTACTGGTTTTTCTGGCTGCATTGAAGCCCGGGGTTTTAGATGCAAACCGTGTGGCAGCCTTGGAGGATTGAAAGGTCTGTACCTATAGCAACCAGTCTGGCAGCCTATCAGGAGGATTGAACAGGCTTTTCTTAGGGTCAGTGCTGGCAGCCTTCAGGAGAATTGAGAGGTCTGTGTATAGCAACCAGTGCTGGCAACCTATCAGGAGAGATTGAACAGGTCTGCAGCTATAGCAACCAGTGCTGGCAGCCTATTGCAAAGTGAATTGTTTTTGCAAGATCTTTAACATAAAACGCAATCCTTATAGTGAGACAACCCCTTTAAGACAAGGATATATGGAGTAAACACATATGATAAATGACAAAATATATAATAAAAATGCAGCCTAGTATACAAAACAAAGCAGTGATGTAGGGCTTAAAAAAAAAATCGCTCTTTTTTCTTTTCTTAGGCTACTTTATGATTTTATTTGTGTGCTATTTTGTTTATCATCATATGTGTGTTCCTTCCATGTGTCTTTGTGGTAATTTTGGGGGTATCTATGTATGTTACATCACATATGATTTTGGTTTGTGTTACTCAGGCTTGAATACCTTCCTGAGGTGATGTGTACTATAGCACCATTTTATTACTTATTTTATATACATTTTCTTTTCTTAAAGGGGTTGTTTCATTACATTAAATTGTATTCAGAATAAAGGGACAGTGAAAACAAGCAACTTTGCAATTTGATGTCATTGGCAAAGCTGTCAAGTTTTCACTGTCTCCCTTATCTTCGTTTTGTGTAAACACTGTTCCCCAGTGCCAGCCGGATTCCACCTCCTTTCATTTCATTGGCTGCTGGCTCTACTAATTTACATTCTGTTCGGCCCCCGGTCGTATTCACGGGAGTGTGCATTCCTGCCTCTCTCACTCAGAATAAGGTGCCAGCAACAATTTCACTCTGCACAGCCACCAGCTCCTCAGTGTCACTGCAGCTGTTTCTACAATCAGAAAACAGCAGAATTGTGCCTCAGTGCCTAATGCTCCTGCATGTAAGGGGCTGGCAACAATTTCACTCTATACAGCTAGCAGCTCCTCAGTGACACTGAAGCCGCTTCTACAATCAGAAAACAGCAGAATTGTGCCTCACTGCCTTGTGTAAACATAGAAGGGAGACGGATCTGTGCTCTGGATGAGTTCATAGAAGACTGGATTCAACAAACCTCCAGCTGTGAGAGGAGAACAGATCAGTGCTCTGAGTTCATAGAAGGCTGTCTAGACTGAATGCAGGCCTGTAGTATGTAAACAGCTCTTACAAAATAAGACTGCATAGGTAGAGGACAGTGACATGTGTACTCAGAGAGGGGGGAACACACTGACTCGGGAGCGAGCATGAACAGTGAAGGGGGGGGATGAAGTCATCCCCCTTCATTTAAGAAACACCCAGCTGGGAGGGGAAGAAACACCCCGGGATTTCAGGAACTGAGAGAATCAAGCTTCAAGAAAACAGCCGAACTGATGAAGCGATACATCCCCTTTAAAGATAATGCGTCATACTGTATACAGTATGCTATCTGATCTGATGGCAGCATGTTATAGAGTGAGAGGAGTGGAACAGACTGATATAAAGTCTTTTGGGGATAGCTTCAGCAGAGCTTGTAATTCATTTACTTTCAATTTCTGCTTATTTTTTGTTAGCGTCCAGTGGGTGGTCTTATCAGTGATTGACAGCTATCTTTGTATGCACACTCATACGAGGAAGACTGACAATCACTGATAACACCACCCATTGGGCTCCTTAACTAAATATAGCCAGTCCCAGGGTTATGAACAGGATAAGAACTGTAGGTTTGTTCTTAAGTTAAATTTGTATGTAATTCGGAACAGGTGTATTTTTTAAATGTAACTCCAGCTACATTTTTGTTATTTTTTTTTTTTTAGTTTTGGATAGTGCAGGGTAAAGCATGCCTTTTATATTTGTTTTGCTGTCTGTTTAGAAGATTTCATCTCTCTTTTTGTCTCTCATGTGCTGCTGTGGCATGCTGGCACTTGCAGTTGCATGTTTCACAGTAACTTGTAACTGTGGAGCTACAAGTGCCAGAACGCCACAGCAGCAGATGTTAAACACGTGTACTAATCAGCACCCACACAATTAGAGCATGTGTAGTGAGGCATGCTGGCACTTGTCGTTCCACAAATACAAATGGCAGCATACCACATTTTAACTGAATGTATGGGTGCTAATACAGTACTGTATTTTACATTGGAGGTGTCATTAAAGATGTGGGGAGGGCTGGGTAAGAACAGAGCTGCCGGGTTGGGGCCAAAAGCCCAAGACCAGAGTGGCATGAGGGAGAGCTGTTGTATTGGCCTGAAGACAGATGTTCCCAGCACAAGGCGAGCGAGCAGGAGGAAAGTAAAAAAGAGCTGCTGTGCGGTGCCGGCTGGAAGACACAGTAGAGGGAGGAAGACTTGTGACGTTTTGCCATTGTTATAGGGCGTGACTCAGAGTGTGAGCGTTGTAAGTTGGGGACTCCCTGTATAAGCAGAAATTTAAATAAATTACAAGTTCTTGTATATTGTTCTCCATTATGTATGAGTCTGCTCAGCTCCTCCTGCTCTATAACATGCTGCACGGAGATCAGATAGCGTGCTCAATGTCACAGGTTCCCTCTATCCTGTTCTTGACCGGGCCGTTGACCATTTCCTTAGTATGTGAGGGCTTGAACACTATAATACTTTTTTGCACTTGATTGATTAACCTATTAATTTTTTTGCCTTCTTTCCATGATGCATTAGTCTTTGTTTTTATGTAATTTTTAGCTTTTTTTTATAATAACAAGGGAAAATAGTCAAAAAAATAATTTAAAAGTCAGTTCTTTTCAATGTATTCTTTCTAACAGAGAAACTGCTGCTAAAATAAGTTTCGTAACTGTGCTACTTTTCCTTCATGGATGTTTATATATAGGTAATATAAAGTTTTTTTTTATATGAAGGTCGTTGGAGTTGGGGCTTAAAGTTATCATTTGGGTTGTTCATATATTTTTTTTCAATTTTTGCACAAGTTTTTTTTTTCTTCCCGATTTCCCCTGTAACTGCAGCTAATGTATTTCAGTTAGAGGGATAATACAGGAGAAATCAGTCCCCTGTACTGTGCAGAGCTGATATTGGTTTCTTGCCTTCCGGTACTAGGAAGCAGTACGTCTGAAGGCTTTCTACTAGTGATGAGCGATTACGTTGACTATCGTCATCGGGTCGATAGTCGATATCGGCAATTATCAAGATGATTCCGTGGGTTTTATCGCGATGCCCTTTTTAAAGTCTATGGGAGAGGGAACAACACCTTCATTCTTACACCCCAAACAGGGCTGGAGGAAGTTGGAATTAAAATCACAAACAGTCAAAATGGAAACGTTGCTACATTTAGGCAACACACTTAGGTTATAAAAGCCACAGAAAAAAAAAGTCACAGACCATTCACTATCCCCTGTCTTGTACCCACGAATGACGCTTAAACCTGCATCACCCACAAATTAAAAAAGTCCCAGAAGGCATTTATGATTTGAACCATCATTTTACTTGAACTGGACATTGCCCTATCCTGCCCTTTTTAAACACAGCATGACCCTTAAACCTGTCTGACCCACAGATTAAATGTGTCGAAAAAAAAGGTTTAACCCCATTTTGTTTCAGCTGGACATTGGACTATTCTGTCCGTACAGCAAGTTGACCATTATCCCTGTTGACCCCCAATTTAAAAAGTGCCTGGAAAGAGTCTTTGGACCAATTTTAGTTCATGGAATGACTATACCTGTCCTGGGGCCACAGCATGAGCCCCAAACCTGCATGACCCCCAGATTTAAAAAGGTGCCGGAAATAGGAGTTTCTTTTAACCCATTTTAGTTTGAAACTGGGACATTAACTATATCTGTCCTGTACCGCAGTATGACCATTAACTGTTGACCCCCAGATTAAAAGTGCGGAAAAGGAGTCTTTTGAACCACCATTTTATTTGAACTGGACATTGACTATATCTGTCCCTGGGCCAAAAGCATGACCCCCTAAACCTGTTTGACCCACAGATCACAAAGTGGCACTATGCTATTTTGTACAGTGACTCCCCATTTTAGTATATTTTTGGTAACTGACATTTGTTTACATAATTTATTTAGGGAAGTTTTTTTATAGTTTTACATTATTATCATTTTGCTTTTTTTTTCAAGTGTGATAACATTCAACTTTACACCCTCCCTGCAGTTTTTAAAGGTATTTTTTACACGTGTACATGTGTTAATTGTTCCGCACACTCCATAAGTAATACAAATGTCCTAATCATCCCCAAAACATTCTTATTTGAGAAGACATTTGCACTCCTGGCTTCTGAGATGTTTTCACGCCAATAAATTCAATGGTTTCATTTTTCCCCCAAATCCTTCATCAGTGATTAGGGACAGACTCCCCTGGAGATCAAATGATGGGGACCCAATAGTGACTCCAGCCCCAGAAAATTTTAAGCCTCAAATTGTGCAATTTGTGTCCAGCCTGGAGCCCTTTTTGACACTACTTAACTCACCGAATTCACCTTTTTCAAAATATGATTTTTTAAAGAAATTTGAGCTCTCTGATTGCCCTAAGGTGAGAGCCAGGGCTGCCATCAGAAAATCTGTTAAAAAGGAGGTCCAGCTGCCAGACTTACAGTGGGTGCGGGTTGAGGCCAGGCTAGCGTCTGTCATCTATTAACACGAGGTTCAGCAGCCAGGGCCAGGTTACAGTGGGTGCGGTTGAGAGCCCAGGGCTAGCGTCTGTCATCTATTAAACACGCAGGTTCGCTCCCAGGGCCGGGTGTTACAGTGGGTGCGGTGAGAGCCCAGGCTGGCGTCCGTATCTATTAACACGCAGGTTAAAATGCCTTATTGCGCAGAAAACGAAAACAGTTGTGCTGAAGCAGAGTGCGGAAGCGGAATTTGTGAGGTAAAACCTAAGCCTTCCTCAGTACACAGTCAAGGACCTGGGTAGCGCTTGCCCCTCCGTATGAGTGCGGGACCAATTGAGCTTCACTTGGGAAAAATTACTGGTGGTTAACGCTCCTGTTCCACCAGGTGCCCTTTTTCTTGGCCATTCTTTTTCTCATTTTACTCAACGTGTGGAGGAAATTGTCTCTGTACTTTGTTCTCTGTCCGTGCTCCATACTCCATGTCCTCTGAATAACCTACATCTGGTCAAGTTTTCCCTGTACCTCCCTTGTACAATTCAGAGGAATTTTTTTACCAGCTTTTTTGTTACATGCAAGTTTTTAGTGTTTAATTCTAGAAAACACATTTTTAAAATAGGATGGAATCCCACCATGTCTTTGTTTCTCTTTTTTTTAATTGTATTAAATGGGTTGTCTCAATACAGGGATTTGCTAGCTATGTTAAAGATCTTGCAAAAACAGTCATTTTTGCAATATGTGTTCATTAACAGTGTCCTACCTATTCCTGTTTTGACAGCACCCATCACCTTGAGCCACTCTTGACAATTGTGAAGAAAAAAATATCTATTAGAAACACATTTTTTAGAATAGAACCTGTGGGTATTGCTGCTTTTTCAAATCAGCATGACCCAAAAATTATAAATTATGACTTCTCACCCAATGTTAAAAATTGTGAGGCAACATGATGACCCCCAAACCATTGACAATGCGAAAAATTTCAAAGATGAAGTGAGTAAATGGAATACGGTTTTGTCATGAAACCTTGGTGTCTTTTACAGTCTCCTCACAGCAAAACCAGCAAAATGAACTGTTGGGAACTGAGAATAAAAATTGCAGTAAGAAATGTCATTTTTTAAAAAAACATTTTTCAAGAGGATCCATTTCTGTTTGAAGAGGGAATGTGAAGTAGAACCGGCAACCTAATCGGTGATCTCGGCAAATTTGGGGCCACAACTTATCGAGATCCACCTTGGTTCATCTTGATGAAAGTCAAACGATCAATTAATCTGTGGGAAGCCGGATGGTTTGTCTGTAAAAGACTCCTCAGCTGTGCTGAAGGGGGCCCAGATTGACGCTGGCTGGGCAGGCAACACCTCTATGGCTTTGGGGAGCGAGCTCGGGCATTGTCCATTTTGGATACCAGAAGTGATTGAGTCCGGAAAACATACAAAAACATCAGTGTTGAACGAGATAGTCGTGCATCATGATCTTAGCTGGTCTCTGTGTGTTGGATGTGGGCCCTGCCCCTTGCATGCGTTGGTGAGTGTTAATTAAAAGATTGCCAGA
The DNA here is from genome assembly GCA_025379985.1 of Phyllomedusa bahiana. NCBI lineage: Eukaryota > Metazoa > Chordata > Amphibia > Anura > Hylidae > Phyllomedusa > Phyllomedusa bahiana. The sequence continues at coordinate 85,962 of JAODAL010006430.1, read as the reverse complement.
GTCACCCTTGGGCTTCTGCCACCTTGCTGCTGCTGCTGCTGCGTACGGCTACTTGGCACTTACTGCTGTTCACGTCGCTGACGTTGTTCCACCGTGACATTTGAAGAACGTGAAGCAGACGCAACAGATGTCTTCCTTTGATCAATCCAAGGTCCCATTTCCTGCATTTTACTCTTATTTGGGTGGGTGGAAGGAAAGATCGAGTTTTGTTTTGTAATGGGGATCCAGGGGGTGGCACCCAGTAAACTGTTGTTCATTTTGATTTTGGCCTTAATGGGGGATTTATGTTGGAGGAAATGGAGCATCCAAACACTCATGTGAGAGAATGGAGCCTTGATTTCCCAAGGCCTCTGGGTAAGGGGCACTTTAAAACTCATCTTCCTCATCTTCCTCCTCCGCCTTTAAATTTGCGCCAACCTCTTTCCAAAGGCAGGGAGTCGGGTAAAAGTTCGGTGTCCTAGGAAAACTCCTCCTTCCTCCTCCTCCTCCGCTTCTCCGAAACAGCTTCACACAGGCCCTGACTTGCCTCAAGATGATGCACCCCTGAGAGTTGAGGCGCTGCCTTGCCCCTAGCCCTGGACCCGAACCACTGCCTAATGAAGGGCCAATAAAATTGAGAAACTTTCGGCATTGTGGATTCGAAGGAGAGAAAGGCTCCGTGTCCGCTTCTTGTCTGTCTCCTCTTTTCCCTCGCTGGGGGGGAAGATGTTTCAGGAGGGGTCCCCAAAGATCGTTCCAGAAACTAAGATTCACCACAATTTCTCATGCTGGACAAGGGGCATCGTCCGCAATGACCATTTTTGGTGGCTTCTTCAAAACTGGCAAAGGGTGGTGCAAGAAGCTCTTTCACCTGCCTCCACTCTCGGGTGGCTAAAACACCCCGAGGTTCGCACCGCTGCTTGTCAGGCCATGTGTCACTTCGTACTGTGTAATGGCATTGTGCTGCTGCCACAAACGCTGGCGCATGTGGAGGGTGGAATTCCAGCATGATGCCACATCAACAATGAGACGGTTGACGGGGAGGCCGAGCTGACGCTGCACCGCAGCCAGGCTGGACAAAGCAGGATGCGAACGGCGGAAGGGCAAACGCGACCCCGGGGAAGTGGCGAATTCGGGCCTCGAGCCGTCTTCGCCGGGGGCAGTCCAGCACCGGGTTTCGCTTTAGAAATTTCCCGGACCGACGAAAAAGGTTATATGACCTGTGCCAAGGTTTCAGGGGATGGGTGTGCCACCAGGCCTTTACCCCACCAATCTTTTAAGGGCGCGTGCAGCAGAATTTCGCCCATTTTCGAAAAACTTCAACCTTGCCTGGACAAGGTTCTTTGTCCACACTCAGACAGCGCTTTTCGGGTAGGCGGTTGCGGAGAAGCCGTCCATGTCCTGACCTGGTGGGGACGGTCTCCAGACAGATTAATTTCAACACGGCCTGGTTTCTCTGGGCACGTGATGCCACCAGAGGACCTTGGGGGAAAGAACCCTGCACCATCCTCTGGTGGTACTGGTGGTACTCGGGCGACAGTGGAGGCTAAAGCGGAGGCTGATCCCTGATCATGACTCTGAGAGACATGGGCAGCTGAGGAACGCTTGTGGTGGCGGAGGGGAGGAGGCAGAGACAGAGGGTGTGCAGTGGTTGGAAGCCCGGCGTCGTTTGGCCTTTTTTGGCCAAGTGTTGCTCCATTTCAACTCAGGGATTGCTGCATGTGAATTGACATGTTTGTGGTGGTTAAACACCTAAAATTCTTGCCTCTATTTATGCGTTTTCGGCAAAGGCGCAAAAGACATCGCTGGGTGAATAGAGGCTTGCTCAAAGAAGGCCAGGCTTGAGAGGTCCTGGACATTTTTGACGGCGATAAGCGAGGGAGGGGTTTCGCTGACCGTGGCTGGCGGAATCATATCAGTGGACTTCTGCGGGCCACCCTCTCCCCTTTTTGAGGTGGGACCGTATTGACACTACCCCATCGTCTTCCTCCTTGTCAGTGATGAAGCGCTCGCAAGCAAATTCTGCGGAAAAAGACCACGATGGATCCGCAATGTCGTCAATCATCATTTATCTCAACAACGGTGACTTGGTCGTCCTGACTTTCTGCATCCAGAAGCTGCGGGCTACAAGCAAGGGGCAGTGCAAGGCGTTGCCGACCGCCCGGAATTTTTGACGATTGACCGGCTTCCTTATCCTCCTCTGATGGCATTAGTAACTGGGCGTCAGAGCAGACAAAATCATCCTCTTTGGCCTCTTGATCTTTTAACATGCCTTCTGAACCCAAAACCCCCATTTTGTCATCAAAGAGGTCTTCAGGAAAATGGATTATCCACGTGGTGGGTACACGAGTTGACATTTGGGCTGCCTTCACTTCATGTTGGACGGATGATGATGATGCCGATGACGACATTTGTGGCGGGAACTGGAGGCAAGGAGGTAAGATGCTGGATTCAGGTTGCATTTTAAACCCCTGAAGAAACAGATTGGCGACGCTGGGTTCGTTACTGGATTTCACAGGGCCCTGAACCCAGCGAGACAGGTCTGACGGTCCTGCAACCACGATCCGCTGGCATGCGTGTTGTCGCAGCACTGGAGGAGCACTTCTCTGTACTCTACCCCCATTTCCCAGCCCTCTTGCTCGTTTACCCCCTGAATTTCGCTCCCGTAGAAAGATGAAATTTGAGAAGGTATGGAAGGTTTTGGAAGTTCTTATTTAAAAAACGGCAATCCAGCTATTCTCAATCCTCAATCAAACAAAATTGCTGGATCAAATTTAATGCAAGGTGGCTCTTGAACAAGCTTGACTGACCAAAAATGAAAAACACCCATCTGAAATGTATACGGATAATGAACGGTATTTTTTGCAAACCTAAAAATACACCTGCGGTGAGACAGAATTGTGGATTCAAATTTTAAATGCAAGCTACCCCTTGAACAAAGCTTGACTGAAACCAAAATGTGAAAAAAAACCTATCTGAAATGTATACGGAAAAGGTATTTTTGCACCTAAAAAACACCTGAGGTGCGAAAAATTGCTGGTTTTAAATTTTAGTGCAAGCTACCTCTATGAAAAGTTGACTGACCAAAAGTGAAAAAAACACGTATCTGAAATGTATAGAAATAAACGGTTTTTTTTTGCAGTAAAAACACCTGCGGTGAGACAAAATTGGGTGGATTCAAATTTAAGTGCAAAGCTACCCCTTTTGAACAAAGCTTGACTGACCAAAAGTGAAAAAAACACGTATCTGGAAAAGTATACGGATAATAAACCGGTATTTTTTGCACCTAAAATACACCTGCTGGTGACGACAAATTGCTGGATTCAAATTTAATGCAGGTGGCTTATGACAAAGCTTGACGACCAAAAAGTGAAAAAACACCATTGAAATGGTTACGGGGATTTAAAGGTTTTTTGGCACCTTCAATACACCTGTGGTGATACAAAATTGCTGGGTTCAATTAAGTGCATGTCCTTATTTCCACATAGCTTGGCTGTCCAAAGTGAAAAAAAAACAGCTATTTGGGAAATATATACTGATAATAAAAGTGGAGTTTTGCACCTAACAAATAGACCTGCAGTTACTAGAAAAGATCTGTATCCTAATTTAAGTTCAGGCTGCCCAACATCCAAGTAATATCTCAACAGAAAACTGTTAATAAAAAGCTATTGCAATGCAATGTCTACACTAAGTCTGGGTGCACAATATCCAGTATCCTTTAAAGAGCTTGTCTGTGTTCGCCCGCGCCCCACCCCACTCCACCCCCGCGACTTTACAGGGCTAGATGCTCCTTTAAAATTCTCAGCCTAACTACCTAAAATCTGAAAATCTCTGATCTAACTAAGTTCTAAGGTTCACAGCTACAAGTATAGCTGTCTCTGTGAACAAATAGAATAATTTCGCTGAGCTGTTGCACAGAGACTAGGCACACTTCCTACTACTATGAGTCGCTGACTCTCACTGTGGCAGAACAGGATGGGCTGTTCTATGTAAAACGAGGTCATGTGATTTTTCCAGCCAGTTGCAACCATACACATCCCAGTCATGACGTCGCACACACAGCTCACCCTGCTCTATTTTCTAAGCTGATTTGCTGGCCGCCAAAATGACAGGAAGCGCCAAAAATGGCGCAATATTAATAGATTATGTGCAGATTTTAACCTAAATTATCGCGTGATCGAAAAAATCCGATCAACATAAAAACCGTGCTGATTTCAACGTTGTTGATAATAATCGCTCAACACTACTTCCTACTAATGTGTATATAGTGCTCATTGAAAAAAACTTTGAGATTCTTAGTTCACACGTTTTGATAAAAAAAAACCATATAACCTGGGACTGTATTAAAATAAAAGAAAATAACTGTCACTTACCTCTTCCACTGACACTGTTCCTGTATTATCAGAGCTCCAGTGCAATTGCCGGTCTGATTGTAGTGACCTCAAACTCATTGCTCACATGAGCCACTTAATGGCCTCAATGGTCATTGTTCTTATGCATGGCAAGTGACCACTGAGGGTAGTGATTATTTTCATGTGAGCAATCAATATGATTTCACAGCTAAGGAACCATCGGGGAACAGCAGAGCTATAACAGTGCTGGAATTAGTCTCTACAGATAGCATTTCGAAACTGAGGTTCATGGAAAATGACTAGACAGATACATATCATTGTAGGCAGTGATACAATGATAGAGCCAGGAAAAAATTGAGATCAAGTCTGAAGTAGCAAGTAGCAAACATTCTTACAAACAGAGCTGATCAGCCTTAGGGTATGTTCACACGGCTTAAATTGCCATGTATGTTGGCGCGCATTTCGCCGCATATTGCGCTTTATACACGGCGAAATGCATGCCGCAATTACGGTAATTCATAGCTCTCATAGAGAGCTATGGATTATGCGTCATCCCCCCGCGTGTACAATACGATCTTATTGTTTGCACGGGGGGAGATTTGACATGTGAATTGTTTGCGGCGCTTACTGAATGCGCCACGAGCAATGCATGTCAAAGGGGCCATCCGGCTGCCGGATTCGCTCGCAATTCCGGCTTGAATAAGGGGCGGGGTGCGGGGCGGGGGTGGGGCCCCGCCGGCCCGATAGAATTGCATTATCCACTGCGCGTTTTGCGCCTGGATAATGTTCAGGTGACTTTATCCCTGCCCTGCTGATTCGCCGAGCGGGGAAGGGAGCGACGGAATCCATGTTCTCTATGAGAACTGGGGATTACGTAGTTACTGCAACGGATTGGAGCCGTACTGCAGCGCAAATCCGGCGTGCAGTACGGCTCCAATCAGTCTCAGAATAAGCCGTATGAACGGCACCTAAAAGGAAAATCAGCCAAGAGTAGTCCTTTTAGATTCTTGTCAGAAGGTCTTGTCCATTGATTTTGTAAGCTTGGAAACCCATTCTGCACTTAAAGACTGGTAGAAATCTCTGACACAAAAGTCTAAGCATCGGACCATTCAAATCAATAGAGTTTTTCTCAGAATGTGTCAGGAATTTCCAATAATTGAATTTCTAGAACAGGGCAAAAGAGATTTGGATGCTTTGTAGAGCTAGATTTGATTTTAGAAATTACTGTAGATGTATTTTTATTTTCCATTTTTAATGTGAATTTTTATGTCTTACTTTACAAGTCATTTAATAGAGTAGGCCAGTATAATATACTGTAAAGGTATAGATGAGGTCCAATCTGAAACTTTAGACGTGGTACGAGCATAAATATAACATTAAAACCCCTTGCTCTGGTAACATTTTATCACTAGACATTGCTGTTCTGATAATTGTGTTAGATGTTAGAATTGGTTTACATAATCCTTTAGATTATCAACAGTATATGTAAATTTACTAGGAGGAAAATAGAGAGAATGTGTTATGTTACAATGTGTCTCCTTAAATTTATGAAATTAATCATTTTAGTTGTGAATGTTTAGCCACAGGGGGAAACTATTGGCCAAATCTTTATTAGGTACTTATTTCCAAATGTGTTGACGATCTACTAGAGTTAAATTCAGACAAAAAATTGTCTAATAATCAAAATCATTGTTACTACAGAAAACATTCTCAGAACAAGTCCTGAATTCACTACAACAAAGACAAATACTTTAACAGTACCTACAGTGCAATCTTCATCAAGTGGGACAATGCAAAGAACCTCCGTTATAAAGTCCAGCACTGGAATGAGTACTGGGATCAATATATATTCTAAAATAACAAAGACCAATCCAAAATCTCCTTCAGTGACCAATAATGAATTGACCTCCAAGGATATTGTGTCTACAGAGGCCACTACTCGAATAAATAATGGTACAGACAGCACTATAGGATCTACCAACTCCGCAAGTATCGGAAGATCTACCACTAATAGTACTAGTATTACCAAAGGGACAACTCCACAAGTTAGCATAACAAGGACCACTGAAAACATTACCATTACCGTAGAAGGTCCAACATCTGAAAACACATAAACTACTAGCATAATGGATATCATAAATTCTACTACTAGAAAGTTTACTACTAGATCAACCATGACATCCTTGAGCATGGAATTTAACTATACAAAATCTACCACAAAAACATCTACAATGGAAAGCAACATTACAGGAACTAGTGAGAAAAATACTGGGAAAACTATGCCTTCAGCAAGTACTGTTTATTCCACTTCCACACCAAGTGTAGTCTCTAGTATTAATGCGATCAATACAGAGTTCACACCTACAGTGCAGAATACCACAACAATACTCCCTACAACAATGCCATATCTCCCTAGTAGTACCATAAAAGTGACAGAAACCACTACAACGACCATTATATTGAACACTAGTAAAAACCCAACTCCTGTCACAGAGGTCACAAGGCAAACATCTAGTACCAGAATAACTAGCCCTGGAATTACTTTAGCTTCTTTCACAACAAACTTGAAAACTATGCCTAACACAGAGGTCCAAACAACCAATCCATCAAACAGTACTGTAAAGGTGACCAACCCAAAGACAGATACACAACCCAGTTACTCAAAGTTATCTACAACCTCAGCTTTTACAAAAAGTACTACAATGTAAAGAAATGGATCCACTACACCTACAGGGATTTCCACCATAGCGACGCAGATGAAATCTACCACAAGTGCCAACAGAAATACTAATTCATCAACGAGATTTGTCTTCACAACTAGAGTAGATGAAACAACAGCAACAAATAACATTAGTACTACACAAAATAGAATGTCCTCAACCACCTAGTAATAACGGTCTGAAAACAACACTGAACCCTAATAACTTAAAGAACACATCCTATATTATCACATCTATTGTTTCTAGCACTCCAACAAATAAGAATCTGTCAACAAGCTCCAACTTACCAAATAAAACAACCACTACGACAAATAACATAATTACCACTCAAGGGAGAAGAACGTCCTATACCACCCAGAAATATGATGGATCTAAACCAAAATTGAGCCCAAATGACTACATTACTACATCAATTGTTTCTAACACTATAAAGAGTTCAACTAGTTCAGGCTTCACAACTACAATAGATAAAATAAGGAAAACTCCTACAAGAAATAACCCACTTACCACCCAAAATAGAACAATATCATTTACAACCCAAACTGATGGTGGATCTAAGACAACCTTGAACCCAAACGATGTCAAGAGTACATCCTATATTATCACTTCTATTGTTCCTAACTCTCCAAAGAACATGAATTCATGAACTAGTTCAGTCTTCTCAACTAGATTAGATAATACAAGACAAAGTGCTACAACAAAGAGGCCAACTACCACACAAAGCAGAAGAATGTCCTCTACCATCCAAACTAATGGTTTATCTGAAACAACCTTGAGCTCAAACAACTTCACAAATACATCTTATTCTATTACATCCATTGCTTATACCACCCCAACAAATTCTTTGGAACAATAGACCAACACTACAGAGAACAACAGCTATAAGTGGAACATCTGATGGACTAACTACCAACACCCACATGATTTAATTTATGTAAATTATGCAATTTATCATGATCTTATACGACTAACGAAAACTAACCTGAATGTTAGTAGAGAAATGTTCTTTGGTTTGTAGACTAACTTCACTATTAACCGGATAAAGGGATGCTTAATTACCATTAACTCTAAGACAGTAACCATATAACTACCCTACCCAACTAACAATAACCAGTACTGCTTCTATGCTAACAACTAACAATAGGTCATTTTTTGCATGTTATCCTATTATTTTACTAATATTTGTCTTTGTTCTGGTTGCCACTTTATAGTCAAAACTCACTAACTATTGCTTGCTAGACTATAATGGCCACACTTACAGCTTCAAAGGCTGATGGATACATTGAATCCCAGCAGTAGGCGACTCTGGCCCTTTTGCTGCATGGGAAAAGATAGCAGGTGCCGTTAATTAATGAGCAAATGCTCTAGGTACTAGTTCACACCAGCATGCAAAAAGGGCCAGAGTCGCCTGCTGCTGGGATTCAGTGTATCCATCAACTAATACCTCATATTTTGATATTTTTCCCAGCATGTTATCTTTTTGCCCTAAAATACTGGGGAGCTTAGGGTACAAGTATTTTGTGCAGTGTACCTTCTAAGTGCTGGGCAGCTTGCCCACATTTCTTTTGTGGGAGATATAAGCTGAAACCCAGCATGGTATAACCGTACAGATGGCGTTACCCTCTGTATCGCTTGATCCATATGCAATTCTTATTGGTATTGTTGCATTTTTAAGCAGTCTCCCCATGTATTATACTGTGGTTTTTTGCATGCTGGTGTGAACTAGTACCTAGAGCATTTGCTCATTAATTAACGGCACCTGCTATCTTTTCCCATGCAGCAAAAGGGCCAGAGTCGCCTACTGCTGGGATTCAGTGTATCCATCAGCCTTTGAAGCTGTAAGTGTAGCTCTGTGATTTTTTTGGTAATGCATGTCCCATTTTTCTGTGATTTAGACTATAATGGCCTTATGTATGAAAACTGTCTAGGTGTAAGACTTTCTTTATTGCCCATAGCAACTAGAGACCATAGCAACCAATCAGAGTCCATAGCAACCAATCAGAACCCATAGTAACCAATCAGAGATCATAGCAACCAAAGAGAGCCCATAACAACCATTTAGAACCCATAGCAACCTATCAGAGCTCACAGCAACCAATAAGAGCTTCCCTTTCATTTAATATAGTGCTCTGCAAAAATTAAACAGAAGCTCTGATTGGTTGCTATGGGCAACAAAGTAAGTCTTAGACCTAGGCAGTTTTCATACATAAGGCCTTAAATGTATGATCCGTAGGGTTTGACCGGCTTAGGCGCGCTAGTTCAGATTCAGTTGAGGCATGAACAGGCAAAGAATAAGGTCTGGACACACAATGGAGGGGAAGTGGCTCCTTCATTCTTCGCAATAGTAAGAATTCGGAGGTTATACCTCCTACTATATCCTTTTTATTAATGTACCCTATGTACAGTAAAACTTCTAAAAAAAAAACTTCTTTTCAAGAAGACCACCTATGCTGTACATTATTCTGCGATAGATTTTCATTGTGTTTATATTTTATGGTTTGGGCCCTCTTCTTTGAGATGATTCTTCTAGAACACCATTTTTGGGCAATTGTGGGTAAAATCTGGAAAAACAGTGGTAGTTTGTGCCACAGATGAGAGTTTATAAGATCCCAATGAAATCAATAATTTATTTTTACAATGCTATGATAAAAAAGTATAAACAAATTTAAAATCTCCTATTGGGCATTACTATCTGCTTCATAGTGATGCCTTAGAATTATTTTTACTTGAATCTACAGATTTGGTAAGAACACACCAATTACAAACAAGCTGCATCCATTCAATGATAATTCAGAAAATATGTAAATATTTATATCTATTAACTAGTTGATGGCTGCCCACAGACTACAAACATCATAGCAGGGATTGCTTAACTCTGCATGGACGTTCTGGAACCCTAATTGTGCAGCTGTGAGAGTGGAGAGCTGGCTGTCAGCGGTAACCTGCCTCTCTACTGAGAAGGCAGGAATGGTTTATTTCTGTCCTTGCCTTATTGATCATTGTATATACAGTGCTCAATGAGCACTATAAAAGGGCTATACAATACATGGAAATCCCTAAAGAAGCAAAAAACTTTGAGATTTTTAGTTCACACGTTTTGATCACAAAATGCTTATGCCACCCCCGACTTACAACGGGATCTCAAGGTGGGTGGTCCTACTCTATCTTTATCTCTCACTAGAGCCAAATTCAGACTTCTCATTGGGCCTACCGACCTCCATAATCCAGAGAGAAAAATAAAAACAGGCACCAACCTTGCACGCATACTGCACTGATATAACAAGCTGTGGAGGTGGACGGGGTGCAAGAAACCAAAATGGAGGCATCCATTCCTCCTCTATAAATTAAAAGCAATATGTGCCAAATACAACATATAGTTCTGCACAAAAAAAGGTGGTAATGCCTGAAGGACTTTTTTAAGATTTTCAGAAAATCTCCCTACAATCTGCATTCAAATCAGAATTAACCAGTACTCACCTGCCCCCACCACTCTAATTCCAGCACTGTTACTGCTCTGTTGTTCTCCAATGATTCCTTAGCAATAAAATCACATTTATTGTTCAGATGACAATGAGCCACTCACTGCCTTCATTGGTCACTTTCCAATGCATTGGAAAAATAACCACTGAGGCCAGTAAATGGCTCATGGTCATGTGAGTAATGAGTTTGAGGTCACTGCAAACAGACCGGCCATGGCACTGGAGCTCTGATAATACTGGAACAATGGCAGTGGAGGTAAGTGCCAGTTTTTTTTTTTTAATTTATTTATTTATTTTAATACAGTCCCAGGGTATAGGGTGTTTTGTGAAATTTCTGGAAAACCCAAGTAAAGATTGCAGACTCCCTAATATATTGCCCTTTGATTTAACTCTAGTCAGTTCTGATTATAGCATAATCAGTCATCCTAATAACCAGAGGCCTAATAGTAACAGTCAGGACTGGAACAAGTATTCTGGTGCCGTAGGCAAACAAAGCATATAGTACCCCTTTAATAAAAAATTCAACCCTTTAAACATGCTTGAGCCCCCTTCCTGCCTGGGATGAAGTGGAGTCCTAGGTGGCCGTCTACCTATGCCTACCTGTGTCATATGTATTCTTTTTTTATGTAAATTACTCTACAAATAATCTATAAACAACACAAAAATGTCAAGTCAAGTTTTTTACTGGTCTAAACTTTGTCTTACATTTAAATTTATGTATGGAGAAGATATCATTACATCAAAGATCCTAAACATTTATATCAAAGTTTAGTCAGAACTCTTGTACTCACTAGTTGTTAATGTGGTAGAATTCATGGCCGATCCATTGGTGCTTTGTGTCGTTAGTGAAAAAAGTAAAGTTGTGGAAGGACTTGATGATGGCAGTGCTGACGATGATAAAAATAATAACATTTAACAGTTCTAGAGAACATACAAGACTCAATGAGAAGAAACCTCTTGATTTAAAAAAGTCACATTTTCCCAAACCTGTAAAGTTTCCCCTTATTGTACTATAAGAACCTTTCACAATGTGCCACCATTAAAGTTCATAAGGTTCCTCTTCTCTGTAATCCCACAAAGCTTCTTATTTTCATATGCCTAATTCTAATAAACTTTGAAATAACCCATCACCAACAGGATACAAATATATATCTCAACTCAACCATACCATACTGTATAATTAACATTAGAAGTCAAGGTCCCAAGAAGGAGTCTACGGACATGACTTGGGTAGTTTATTGAAAACATCTTTCTATGGTCAGATCATCAACGTTATTCTAAAAGAGCTGTTCCAAGTCTTTCCATACATGAGGAACTCTATCTAGCTGATTTAGGAAAACACCCATGTATAGCATCTCTCAATGATGTTTTTATACCTTAATGACTTTTTATAGTAAGATGGTAGTCAAGCTGTAGCACTCCCTCTGGAAGGTGACATCAAAGGGGTTTTCCACCATAGACCTTGATGGCATGTTGCTAGGATATGCCACCAATGTCTAATAGGTATTGGTCCCACTTCTGGGACCCGCACATATAACAGGGCAATGGGCCCCCGAAAGTGTCGGCTCAGAATGGATAGTTAGTTTCTCTCATGCACAACTCTCTATTCTGTTATATGGGAGTCCTGAGCTCAGTTGAGCAATGTGTTTGGCTACACTCTGAACTTCCAAAGAAAAGAAAAAAAGGCCCTTTGCGCAAACCGGGTCTCCTATTTTGCTCTTTAAACCTTTGGGGCCCCCCTTTCTGAGAAAGGATAAGGCCCCAGTGTGGGACCCGCCCCTTTATTAAAATTTAAAACAATATTTTTGTCAAAGCCTAGGGTTTTTTCCCCCCTTTTTAAAATACGGGGGTAACATTTTAAGAAAAGAATTAACATAATTAAAAGGACTTTATGCTTTTTTCCCCATAATGTAATTACAAAAATTTTTTCCAAACCTGTGTGTATTCAATAAAGTAAGGTTTTTACACTTTCAGAGCTACTTTGTAATAACAATTTCAATAGTTTTCTATTTAAGGTGGGTGATACACTCTTTTTGCCAATTGGGGAAGTAAAGGCCTTTTGGGGTTTTTTGAGGGGAGGAACCCGTCCCCAGTGCTATTTTGTTTATGGCTAAAGAAAAAAAAAATATGGGGAACCATAATATTATATTCAAAGGGGGGGAAAATGGGGGGGGGCCAATTTAAAAGGGGCCCCCGCCCAAAGGGTTTTCACATGTAGGTTTTTTTCCTTTACATTGAAACCTTAGTTATTTTCCCTTGATGTTAAAAGGGAAAAATTTTGATCATAATTTGGGGAAAAAAAAAAAAGGGAAATTACAAAAAAAAATAAAAGGGTTGTTTATTCAAACATGGAAACTTTTCCATAGCCCAAAAACATGCCCAAAATTTCCCTATTTTGTAGGGGTTTAGTTTTGGAGTTTTTATCCAGACACTAAACCCCAAAGCATTTTCCCTGCCCAAACCCTTGACACTTTTTAAACCCTTCCCCCTACGGTCTGGGGTTTGTGGTCTTTAAAATTTTTCCTTTAAAAAAATCAAAGGTTTTTCGGGAATTTCTGAATCCCCAAAGGGGGAAACAATTTAGAAAGTTTAACTCCAACACGAAGATAAACCACTCCCCTCCCTTAATGGTTGACCCCCCAAGGGGGTAATTCCTAAAGGACTTTTTTAAGATTTTCAAAAAAACCTCCCTACAACCGGGAGCTGCATTAAAATCAAAATTAAAAGGGGAGTATTCACTTTCCCCCACCCCCAAAAAATTTCCCAGCTTTTGTTACAGCTCTGCTGTTCCCCAAAGATTCTTTAGCAGGGGAAATCACATTTATTGTTTGGGATGAAAATTTGACCCAAAAACGCCTTCATTGGCATTTTTCCAAAAGCAGGGGAAAAATAACCCTAAGGCCAGTAAAGGGTTTAAAATGGTCATGTGCATATCAGTTTAAGGCCCACTGAAAACGACCGAAATTTGGCACGGGGGGCCTGAAAATATTTGGAACAGCGGCAATGGAAGAGGTAAGTGCCAGTTATTTATTTTTTTAATTTTAATACAGTCTCAGGGTAGAGACGGGCGAATTTCTCAAAAATTTGATTCGCCAAGTTTGCCGAATTTTCCGACAAAAATCGTTTGCGAAACCCGGAAAATTTTTTTTGCGGCGAATTACCCTTTAAAAAAAAAAATTGTTCCTTTGGGTCAGAGAGCCTGTTGGGGTTGTAAAACGTTGTGCCAAAGGGTCAAATATGTTAGGGAGCGTGGTTTGGTCTTTTAAATTTTTTTTGTTTTTTAGAAAGACATGCACATGACAGCCCCCCCCCCCCCCCCCTTAGAATCCTTCACTCCTTTTTCCCTTTTTGGGCAAATTACAGGGGCAAAAATGACAAAAAAACTGACGTTTTGGGAAAGCAGCCTGACAAAAATCATGTCCCGCGCCAGCTGGAAAGAACCGAGCTTGGGGGTAAGATCCCACAAAAAAATCAAAAAAAACAATAGTTTGGTTTTTGGAGCCCTCAAAGGTCGCAGGGACAGTAAAGGGGGGCGTCACAGGAGGGGGGAAAACCGGAGGCCAAGTTCCGGTTTTATCTGCAGCCGTGTTTTTGACCACCAAACCAACGTTTCGAAAAGGTTTACTTTGGCCCTCCAAATTTTTTTCCCAGATGAATTTTTAAAACCCCAGCCCAAAAGTTGGTGGGTTTTTCCAGACACAACCCCCAGTTTTACATGGCCCGGGAACAGGTGAGGGGACCCTCACCCGTTTCCCCAACCCCCTCTGTCCCTTTGCTTTCGCCTCAAGCAGGAACTACTATGTGCGTTGCCTCTTGCCACCCAACAGTGGGGAACTATTTGAGGACGTGGGCCCGCAAAGAGTTTGGGGGGGAAAAATCCCCTCTTCTTGGGGGAAAAAGCAGGCAAAATAGTGATGGGAGAGTGGATTTGGGGGGGTTTTTTTTGCGTTGGGGCCCCCGCTCTGTACACGACAACCGTTGAGGAGGAACGGGGTGACAGGGGAAACACTTAAACGAAGTTTGATGATCGCACTTTTTTTTCCCGGGGGAAGCAAACCCAAAGGGTGGGGCAAGGTTATCCCGGTTTTTCCCAGTTAAACAAGGAATTTTTAAATCCCCCCAAATAAAAAAATTCAGCCCACTCCCCTGCCCCTTTTTGCCCCCTTTTCTGCCCGGGATGGAAATGGGCGCCTTGGGGCCTCCCCCCAACTTCACGTATACCAAAAAAAGAAAGGGGTTTTGGGACCGGGTAAACACTTAAACCGTTTTAATCGCATTTTACTGCATTTTTGAATTGCCTTCAAATCTTCGCAAGCCCGTATAACTTCCCGTTTAAAAAGGGGTTTGGGGTCAGGGGAAAATTGTAGGGAAAACGGGTGTTTTTCAAAAAGAATAAGAACGATTTTTAACGGAGGGCTAACCTTTTTCCTTTTGAAGTTTCTTTTTTTTTTTTTTTAAAATTTTTTATTAGATTAAAGGAAAAAAAACAGGGAAAAAGGGGGCACAATTAGAAGCCCCTTTTTCAGCCGGGTAACAAAATTTTTGCTGCTGTTGCCCCTTTTTAGCCTACGGCCGTTTCGCGTTCCCCCAATTTTCCTTCCCGGCGATGGGAAGTATGACGTAAAAAACCCCTTATTTAATTCCCTCTGGTTCTTGTTTTCATTCTATCATGCGATACAAATACAAAAAAAACAATTTTTAAAAAACCCGTAATAAACAACCCTTTTTCCTATTTTATTTCAACCCCCTTTTAAAAAAAACCCTTATAAAAATTTACGATGATCGGTTTCCAATCGTTTAAAAACCTTTTGTGGACCCAATGCCTCAGTACCAAAAACCCTTCTGATTCAAACCCCAAAAAATTTTTTTTGTCTATCTCTGAATTTTAAACTAAAATTAAACTTCCCCAAAACCCGCAAAACCCGTAATTTTGTGAAAAAGTCCCCCTAAATGGAAACCCCCGCATTTTTTGAGATGAACCTTGGGGCTCCCCTTTTCCTTTTTTTTCCCGGGAAAATTTAAAAATGTTTCCCGAAACCTTTTTAACGCGGCCTATTAGTTTTTCCCATAAAAAAGAAACCCACATTCGGGAAACCCCAAAAACCCTAAAAATACAAATCAGGCGACAAAAGGGAATAAAAACTTTCACATAAAGTCTAATTTTGGGCCCCTTATGATTTTTTTTATTTTCATAAAACCTTCAAAAAGAAAAATTTAACCCCCACTTATGAATTTTCCCGTCGGGGCCAAATTAAATTAACCAAATTTTTTGTTTTTTTCCCTAATCACCCATGTACCAAAAACATCTCGTATGTTTTTTCATCGTCTAAATGATATAATTTGGAATTAATTAGTTTTTTTTTTTAAACCCCATCAAATTCCAACAATTTCCAATTTTTTTTCTGATAATTTTTTTTAAATATCCCGACATATTACTGTATTCAAACGAAAAAAATAAATTCTTAATTTCACCCTTCTTCCCTTTTTTTTATCAACCAAATTTCCCTTTTGATCTTGTTTTAAAAACCCTCAAAATGCAATTGTTTTTTTCATTTTTATCAAACCACGGGGATCTAAGTCTCTCAATCAATTCCAAGACTTTCAACAAAATCTGAGTAGTTCACTATTTAAATTTCTCTCAAACGCAGGGAAATTGGGGCCCCTATGGAAAGACTTTTTACAAGATCCCGAATGGAAAATACCCCAAAAAGGGAAAAAGGGCATTCGTTTGGGGATTGGGTTCCTGAATCCCCTTTTCCCAATTTTCATCCTTAATTCAATTTCTACATCCCGGAAATACGATTTTGGGGGGGGGTTTTTTCCAAAACTGGCTGGAAACGGCATAAATTTATTCATTTTGATTGAATTATACTCCCCAAAACTTTTAAAACCCCTATTCCCAAACCCGACCTTTACCATCAGAAAAATTTTTCGATGAATTTTCGAAACCGTTTAAACCAAGGGATTTTAAAAAAAGGAAATTTTTCACACTGTAAAAATTTATTTTTTCCCCCCCAAAAATGCCAAAAAAAAAATTTTTCAAGCGTTTGGGGGGGAAATGGAGTTCCATCGCCCCGGGTTCCCGTACAATTTTTCTATACCACTGTCCATTTAAAACAAAATTATTATGTCTCAATCCCCCAAACCCGTAATAAAATCACGACATAAACTACAAATTTCCCATCTTCCCCTTTTTGATTTTTAATTTGGAAAGGTTCCCTTTTGCCCTAACACCCTTTATTATGTGCAATTTTCCGTTAAAAAACTCACTTCATCTATAGATTTTCCCAAATTATATCCCCGGGCATTATTTAAATTCTCCCGTTTTTTTAACATTTAAATTTTTTAACCTTTAAAAAATGAGGGACTTTTCCCAACAAAAAAAGGGGCGTTTAAAAACCCCGTCCAAATATTGCGAAACCCGGGGGGGGTTTAGAATTGGGAACCCAAAAACCCGCCACAATTCGGGGGGCGTCCAGGGTGGGGGCTTTTTCCCTAAAAATTTTTGAATTTTTGGGGAAGAAATAACCAAAATTTGGGGTTTTTTAAAGGTTTTTTTTACTAAATAGCCTTTTTGGGCCCAAAATTTTGGAAAGAAAAATTTTTTTTTTGTACCCCCCCCTTTTGGAGGGAAAAGTTCCCGTAACCTCCCCCCCTTTTAAAACTCATAATTTGGGTCCCTGTCCTTTTTTATAAATTTTTGCCCCATCCTTAAAATTTACAAATTTGGGTTTTTTCCTCCCTAAAAGATTTTTTAAATTTTTTTTATGAACCATATTTCCCCCCCCTTTTCCCCCGGGGCTTTTTCCCCCATAAACTCCCCGCCCTTATTCTTCCAAAATCCCCTAAGAGCTTTTTTTTTCTTCCCCTTTTTTCAAAATTCCCCCTTGTAACCCCCCTTCCCGGAAATATCCCCTCTTTCCCCCCCTGTCACTTAAATATGCCTCTGGGAAAAAATTTGATAGTGGGGGAGCCCCGGGGACCCCCAAGGGGGGAAAAAAAGTTGATTCCCCCCCATTTCCCCCCCTCCCCAAATCCCTTTTTTCATCTTTTTTTCCCCTCCATTACTTCCCCAAAATTAAGGTGATAAAAGGAAATTTTACTGTAAATCTTTCTATCCTTGTGG
This sequence comes from Phyllomedusa bahiana, assembly GCA_025379985.1. Classification (NCBI taxonomy): domain Eukaryota; kingdom Metazoa; phylum Chordata; class Amphibia; order Anura; family Hylidae; genus Phyllomedusa; species Phyllomedusa bahiana. The sequence continues at coordinate 68,306 of JAODAL010006430.1, read as the reverse complement.
GGGATAAATCCCCCCCCCTCATTTAGGGGAAGGGCCCCAAATTTCCCCAAATTTTTGTATTTCCCTTTTCCCCCTTCCCCCCCCCCTCATTACATCCCGAATTTGATTTATTTATGAAACATTTTTTTAAAATTTTCATCTTTCCCTTTAAAGATTTACTTAAATCGATTTTGGGAAAATTGGTAAAATTCCCAAATCTATTTGGGAATACAGTAAATTCAAACCTTTCGCTTTGAAAAAGATTTACCATGCCTCAGAAATTTCATTAGTCCCGAAAATTTTTAACATTTCTTGGACTTTTCAGTTTCCCCCTGCCCTTTTGGAATTTTTGAGGAGCAGGGTTTTTTTTATTTTTTTCCCAAAAGACCTTTTCCCCCTTCGTACCTCCTCCCATCCCTGGGTTAATTTTTCTTTTTACACCCCCCCCCCGACGGGTTCCCCCGTTTAAAGGGAAGGTAGATGCAAAGGGAACCCTTTTTCACGCCCTCCCCTCCCCCTATCTAGAGGGTTTTCCCTTGGTTCCTCTGTTTACTAGAATCCGTCCCAAAACCCGTTGCCCAAAAATCCCCTTTTTTTTCTTGATTCCCCCTTTAATGCTTTTTTTTTGGCCCCGGAATCTTCCCGGGGATTCCTTTTATTTCCTCCAAGTTTATTTTTCCAAACCCCCTTTCGATTGTGTCAAAATCCAAAATTATCCCTTAGGAATTTATTTTTTTTTTTCTTTCTTTTATCTATTTTTTTGGTACCAAACGATTTTTTCTTGTGGAAAAAAATTTAAAATGGACCTCTGTTTTAAGGGGTTTTTTTTAAATTTTTTTGGCCGCATCCCTTTTTCCCCAAAAACTTCTGGTAAATTTCCCTTTTTTTTATCCAATAAACAAAGTGTAAGGGGTTTTAAAAGAGTGCCCACATGTCTTTTTTTTATCTCATCCAAAAAACTCGCGTCCCCTGATATTTGGGGGGAAATTTCTTTGTACCCAAAAAAAGTTTTCCCCCTTTAAACGTTAAATTTCCACATAGGGTTGTAAAGTTTTTAATTGTCCAATAGACGAACCCCCTTTTTCCGGGCCCCTTGTATAACTTTAAATTCAGAGCTCTAAATGCTTATTTACCCCTTTTTTTTCTTTTTTCATATTACATTCTGAGAAAAATGTCCCGAATTTTCTTCCTGTTTTTAAGAATTTAAACAGGCATTGCTTCATTTTTTTTCTTTTTTCACTGTAACTAGTTGTTTCCATAATCAGGTATTCGGCAAAAACCCTTTCAAAAAACAGATGATATAAAATAGTATACCAAAAAGAGAGGGGTGGACCGATATACACTTAACTCAGTTCACTCGAAATTTCAGCTGATTTTTAAAATTAGCATTAAATCTTCAACCCCGTATAACTTCAGTAATTTGGTTGGTGCTCAGTGAATATATTAGTATAAGATGTATTCAAAACGAAAAAAGAACGATTTTTCACGGGATAACCCTTTTTTTTGAAGTTTCTTTTTTTTTTTTTTTTTTTATTAGATAAAATGAATAAAAACAGGGTTTTCGGCAAAATTAGCAAGACTTCTAGCCGGTAACAAAATTTAGCTGCTGTAGCCCTGTACCCTGGGGCCGTTTCGCGTTCTAAAAGTTTCTCAAGGCATGAGGGAAGTATGAGTAAACCCGTCTATTTAACTTCCCTCTCGTGTTTTTACTTCTATCTGCGATACAAATACAAAAAAACAATTTAAAAACCTTAATATAAAAACCCTTTTTATACTTAACCCCCTCTATAAATACCTTATAAAAATGACGATAGATCGCCCATCGTTTAAACCTAGTGGGCCTAATGCCCCAGTACGCAAAATCCATTCTGATTCTACCTGCAATAATTTCTTTTGTTTCTCTGCATTTCTATTAAAGTTTTCGTTCTATCCCCCCAAAAAAGTTGTGTGAACAGTCTCCTAAATGGCCCCCGCTGTGTGAGATGAACCTTGGAGCTCCTTTACCTGTTTTTACGGAATAAAAATGTTCCCGAATCCTTTTGAACAGCGGCCTAATAGTTTTTCCTATATAAAAGAATCCACATTCGCACCACAATACATAAACTACGAAATCAGTGCGACAAGTAATAAAATCTTTCACATCATGTCTAATTTGGCCCATCTGTATGATTTTTTCATTTCTCATATACCTACAAAATGAACATTTACCACAATTATGATTTCCAGTCGGGACCAAATTACTTAACCAAATTTTTCTGTTTTTTCCATAATCACTATGTACCAATTCATCTCGTATGTTTTTACATCGTCTAAATGATATAATAGGAGGTAACGTAGTTCTGTCTTTTAAATCCTCTTCAAATTCCAACAAGTGCCAATTTTTTTCTGATAGATCTTTTTATCATATCCGACATATTACTGTATTCAAACGAAAATATAAATCTCTTCATTTCACCCTTCTTCCTTTTCTTATACAACAATTTCTTTCGATCTTGTTTTAAAGCCCTCGAAAATGCACTTGATATTATCATTTCATCATAACCACGAGATCTAAGTCTCTCAATCAATTCCATAGACTGTTCAACAAAATCTGAGTAGTCACTATTATTACGTCTCAAACGCAGAAATTGACCATATGGAAGAGATCTTTTTACAAGATCTGAATGGAAACTACCAAAGTGTAAGAGAGCATTCGTGGCATTGGGCTTCCTGTATCCTCTTGTCACAATTATTTCATCCTTAATCTCAATTTCTACATCCAGAAATACGATTTTGTTATTTCCAAAACTGGCTGTAAACGGCATATTCACTTCATTTTGATTGATATACTCCACAAACTTTTCAACCTCTATCTCCGAACCTGACCATACCATCAGTATATCGTCGATGAATCTCGACCAGTGAACCAAGTATTTCAAAAAAGGACTTCTCACACTGTAAATCTGATCTTCCTCCCAACATGCCAAAAATAAATTTGCAAGCGTGGGGGCAACTGGAGTTCCCATCGCCGTTCCAGTACATTGTCTATACCACTGTCCATTAAAGCAAAATGTATTATGTCTCAATACAAACTGTAATAACTCACAGACATAATCTACAAATCCTATCTTCCTGTTAGATCTTAATAGGAAGGATCTTACTGCCCTAACACCCTCATTATGTGCAATTCTCGTATATAAGCTCACTACATCTATAGATGCCAACTTATATCCTGGGCATATATTTAAATTCTCCAGATTTTTTAACAGTGATTTTGTATCCAGTAAAAATGAGGGGACATTTTCCAACAATGGACGTAACAACCAGTCCAAATATTGCGAAACCGGTTCAGTAATTGAACCAATGCCTGCCACAATCGGTCGTCCAGGTGGACGTTCCATACATTTGTGAATCTTTGGCAAGAAATACCATTTAGGTTTTGACGGTTTCTCACTAAATAGCCTTTCGGCCAAACGTTTGGATAGAAATTTTTCTTGTATCCCCTTCTGGAGTAATGTCTGTAACCTCCCTTTAAACTGCATAATCGGATCCCTGTCCAGTTTTTCATATGTTTGTCTATCCTGTAACTGACAATTGGCTTCTTCCTCATAATAGATTTTATTCATTATGACTATATTACCCCCCTTGTCCGCGGGCTTCACCACTATCTCAGCATTATTCTTCAACTCTCTAAGAGCTTTTATCTCTTCTTTTGTCAAATTCATTGTAACTTCAGGATATATCAATGCTTTCATGTCACTTAATACTGCCTCTGAAAAATTAGATAGTGTGGAGCCCGGGGACAAGGGGGGAAAAAAAGTTGATCTCACTCCACCTCGAAATCCCTCTTCATCTTTTTCCTCCTCCATTACTTCAAAATCTAAGAGTGATAAAAGATTTACTGTAATCTCTCTATCTTGTGTGGATAAATCCTCCCTCATCAGGAAGCCCAACTTTCCAATTTGTGTATTTCTTTCCCCTTCACTCATTACATCAGAATTCGATTTATCAGGAAACATTTTGTAGAGATTGATCTTCCTTAATGATTTACTTAAATCGATCTGAAACTTGGTAAAATCAAATCTATTTGTAATACAGTAATTCAAACCTTTCGCTAGTAATGATTTACCTGCCTCAGAAATTTCATAGTCAGAAAGATTTATAACATTACTTGGATTACAGTTTTCACTGCTTGGGGAAAATTATGGGGGCAGAATTCTCTATTTTTCCCCAAGAGCCCTGTTCCTCTTCGTCCTTCCCATCAGGGGGTAATTTTTCTTTTTACGACCCCTCAGGGATTCCCCTTTTAAAGGGGAAAGGGTAGATGCAAGGCAACATTTTTTCCGACCCGTCCCATATCTAGAGTTTCCTTTGGGTTTCCCTTGTTTATAGAATCCGATCCCGAATCTGTTGTCCAATAATCCGCTTTTTTATCTTGATTCCTCTTCACATGCGTTTTTTTTTGCGGAATGTCCTGCGATTCCTTTCATTTCCTCCAAGTTTATTTTTCCAACCAAATATTCGATTGTGATCAAAGTCAAACTTATCCCTTAGGAATTTATCTTTTTTTCTTTCTTTTATCTCATTTTGTATTGGTACCAAACGATTTTCTTGTGGAATAAATTCAACTGGACCTCTGTTCAGGGTTTTTAACTTGCTTTTGGGGCATCCATTACCCACAAAAACTTCTGGTATTTTTTGATTATCCAATATCAAAGTGTAAGGGTTTTAAAGAGGTCCAATTGCTTTTTCCATCTCATCAAAACTCCCGCGTCATCCCATATTGGAAAAAATTTTTTGTACAAAGCAGTCCCCTTGGGAACGTTACTTTCCCATAGGGTTGAAAGTGTTAAATTTTCCGAAAAGAGAACCCTTTTTTGGCCAGTTGTATAACTTTAAATTCTAGAGCCTAGGCTTATTTTTTAATTTTCTTCTTTCATATTAATTTGGAAAAAATGGCCCTATTTTCCCTTCCTGTTTTTAATGAATTTAAACAGGCATTGCTTTCAGTTTTTTCACTTTCATCTGTAGACATAGTTGTTTCCATAATCAGTGTATTCGTGCACTAACCTCAAAAAACAGATGCATATACAATAAGTATACCAAAAAGAGATGGGTGGCACCGATATACACTTAACTCAGTTCACTCGCAATTCAGCTGCATATATTGGAATTAGCATTCAATATCTTCAGCAGGGCCTGTAGATATACTTCATAGTAACTTAGGTTGATGTGACCAGTTGAATATAGTAGTATCACAGATGTATTCAAAACTCGAATAAGATTAACGATATTTTCACGGAGTACTACACATCCTTTTCTTTGAAGTTTCTTGTTCTTTTTCTACTTTTTTTTCATAGTTTCTTTGTATGTCGATGGAATAGAAGAAAAAATACAAGGGAAATCGGCACAATTAGCACAAGCCATTTCATCAGCCTGGGTCAACAAAAATTTCTGCTTGCTAGTAGCGCTGTAGACTACGGACGTTTCGAGTCTCTCCAAGCTTATATCAAGGCATGATGGCGAAGTATGTAAACCCGTGCTATTTAACTTGACCTCTGACTGCTTTGTTACATTTATCACATGCGATAGAACAAAATACGAAAATAACAATTTAAAAACTGTACTGTATACAACCTTATTGTCCCATATATTATACCCACTCAATATAAATACCTATATCATAAAAATGACGATAGATCGCTTCTAATCAGTTTAATAACCTAGTGGAGCCTACTTCCTCCCGTACGCAAAAATCATTCTGATTACTACTGCAATAATTTCTTTTCGTCGATCATTGAAATTTCTATCTAATGTTATGCGCTTCTATACAGCAAACTGTATGTGTGAACTGTATCATAAATGGAACTCCTGCATGTGTGAGATGAAACCTTGGACGCTCCTTTACCAGTTTTTAACGGTATTATAAAAATCGTTCCAGAAATCCTTTGAACTAGCGGCCCTAATAGTTTTTCCCTATATAAAAGAATCCCAACATTTGCACCTCATCATTACCACTACAACTACGCGACAAATCTGTGCGACGACCAGAGTATTAAAATCTTTCACATAATGTGAATGTCGGCACTCATCTGTATGATTTTTTCGATCTTCTCTGTATACTCTACAAAATGAAACATTTACCACACTTATGATTTCCAGTCGGGACCAATTTACTTACACGCCCCAATTTTTTCATGGTTTTTTCCGCATTAATAAACTATGTACCCAATTCAATTCGTATGTTTTTACATCATCTGAAAATGATATTAATAGGATGGTAAACTAGTTCTTTCTTTTAAATCCTCATAAATTTCAACCTGTTGATCGTGTTTTCTGATAGTATCTGTTTATCATATCCGGACTTATTACGGTATTCTCAACGAAATATAAACTCTTCATTTCACCCTCTTCTTCCTTTTCCTGAATACAACATTTTCTTTCGATCTTGTTTAAAGCCCTCGAAATCGATAAAATGCCTTGTCATATTATCATTTCAGTCATAACCACGAGATCTAAGTCTTCTCAATCATTTCATAGACTGTTCAACAAAAATTGGAGTACGTAACTATTATTACTCGTCTCAACGAAGAAATTGAACCATATGGACAGAGATGTCTTTGTACAAGATTCTGAAATGGAAACTCCATCTCAAAGTGTAAGAGACGCATTCCGTCGGATTGGGCTTCTGTATCCACTCTTGTCACATTATTTCAATCCATTAATCTCAATTTTCAATCAGAAATTTAACGATTTTGTTATCTCCGAAACTGGTGGTGTAAACGGCATATTCACTTCATTTTGAATGAATATACTCCACAAAACTTTTCAAACTCTATCTACGAAACCTGTCCATTACCCAAAGTCAGTATATGGAGATTAGAATCGACGACCGGTGAACTGCAAGTATATTTCAAAAAAGGATCTTCTCCACACTGTAAATAATGATCTCCTTCCACCATAAACAGGCCATAAATAATTTTGCAAGTCGTGTGGGCAACTGGACCGCGTTCCCATCGCCGTTCCAGTACATATTGTCGGTATACCATGTCATCTAAAGCAAAATTGGCGAAATTTATGTTCAATACAAACTGTAATAATATCACAGACGATAATATATCAATAATCCTATCTCTTCCTGTTAGAACCTTAATAGGTAGTTCTTACTCCCCTAACACCACTTCATTATGTGCAAATTCTCATTATAAGCTCATCTAAACAACAAACATCCATAGATGCCAATAACTATATATCCTAGGGCATAAATTTAATTATCCAGTATTTTTTAACAGTAATTTTGTTTATCATAAAAATGAGGGGAATTTCCTCCAACAATGGTCGTAACAAACCCACGTTCCAAAATATTGCGGAAAACCCGGTCAAGAATTGAACAATGCTGCAACAATAAATCGGCGTCCGTCGTCCTGGTGGAACGTTCCATACTATTGAGTGAATTTTGGCAAGATAATACCTCATTTAGGTTTTGACGGGTTTCTCAATAGTATCAGCCTTTCGCCTAACGTTTTGGATAGAAATTTTTCTTGCGATATTCCCTTCTGGAAGTAATGTCATGGTAACCTCTGCTTTAAATAGATTATATCGGATCCCATGTCCATTTGTCATATGTTTTGTCTATCCTTGGTAAAATGAACAAAATTGGCTTCTTCTCCTAATAATTGATTTTATTAATTAATGACTTTCATGTTACCCCCTTGTACCGCGGGCTATCCACCGTAACATAATCAATCTGAGCATTATTACTTCAACTTCTAAGAGGCGTTTATCTCTTTTTTGTCAAATTCACTTGTAACTTCAGGATATATCAATGCTTGTCAATGTCAACTTATTACTGCCTCTTAAAAATTAGACTATGTGTGGCAGCACGGGGGCAAAGGGGAGGAAAAAATAGTTGATCTCACTCACACTCTCGAAATCCCTTTTAACATCTTTTCTCGCTCCTCTACCATGTCACTTCAAAAGCTTAAGAGTGATAAAAGATTTACTGTAATCTCTCTCTATCTATGGTGTGGATACATTTCTCTCTATCATCAGGAAGCCCCAATTTCCAATTCTTTGTATTTCATTTCCCCTTCACTTCATTACATCAGCACTTCGATTTATCACATGAAACATTTTGTCTAGAGATTGATCTTCCTTTAATTGATTTACTTAAAATCCGATCTGAAACTTGGTAAAAAAATCTAAATCTAATGTAATTTCAAGGTAAATTCAAATCCTTTCGCTGAGTGTTAAGATTTAACATTAGCCTCAGAAAATTTCATAGTCAGAAAGATTATAATAACATTACTTAGACTTTACAGTTTCATGCTTGTGGAATTAGAGGAGCAGATCTTCTCGATACTTTTACTCGAGAGAGACCATGCTTCTTCTTCGTACCTCATCCCTTCATGGGATAATTTTTTCTTGAGTGTACGAAGGCTCCCTCTCGACGGCTGAGATCCTCGTACTAAAGGGATAGGTAGTTGCAGACGGCAACATTGTCACGCATCACTGTCCATTATCTCATCGATGGTTTCCATTGGTTCTCTGTGCCATTATATACTAGAATCACTGTCTCCCGAAGATCTGTTGTCCCAATGTAAGTCCGCTTTCTGTTTTATCTTGATCCTCTCACATGCGTTTTTTTTGCGAGGATGTCTCTTTGCGATTCATTCATTTCCTCCAAGTTTATTCTTTCCACACCAAATATTCGATCGTGATCGCTCAAAGTCAAAAGACTATCATCCCATAGGAAATTTATCTTCTTTTTTTCTTTCTTTTATCTACCATTTTGTAATTGGTACAAACGGATTTTCCTCATTTCTTGGGACATAAATTCACAAGGACCTCTGTTACAGGCTGTTTTTAATCTCTGTTGCTTTGGCACGCATTCAATTCACCAATAACTTCTAGGTAGTCTCTTCTTAGTGACTTATCCATATCAAAGTGTAAAGGATAATATTGAAGTGCTCCACTTGTGCTTTCTTTCTCATCGCCTTCTCACAAAACTCTGCGTCATCCTGAAATGTGAAATTTATTTGTACCAACACAGTCCTCTTCGGCAGAACAGTTCACTATGAGGATGTGTAAAGATGTTAAATTGTCAGAATCAGTGGCGGAAACTGTCTGTTTTCGGCCTGTTAGTAAAACTTTTAATTCTAGAGCTTCTAGGTTATTACTTTAATTTTTCATTTCATATTACTTTTGAGAATATATGTGTGCCGATATTTTCCCTTCCTGTTTTTAATGATTTAAACAGGCATGTGCTTTTCAGTTTTTTCACTTTCCATATGTAGACTATAGTTGTTTCATTAATCAGTGTATAACCCCCAGACCAACCACATCGTGCACTACCTCAAAAAACAGATGCGATTACAATAAAGTATACCAAAAAGAGATGGGTGCACGATATACACAACTCAGTTTACTTCGCAATTCAGCTGAACTCATATATTGAAATTAGCATTCAAATCTTACAGCAAGCCCGTTTTATAACCTTCCTGTATAACTTGCGTTGGTGGCTCAGTGAATTCTAAGTAGTATACAGATGTAATCAAGACAAATAAAAAGGATTTTTTCACGGCACTCACCCCCTTATTATTCTGAAGTTTCTTTCTTTAGATCAGTATGAATGAATAAAAACAGGAATCGGCACAATATAACAGCCAAATCTCAGCACCGGTAAACAACTCATTTAGCTGTTGTAGGGCTGTAGGCCTACGGGCCGTTTCGCGTTCCAACGCCTTAGTCTCAAGGAATGATGGGATATGACGTAGAACCTCCCGTAAACTTCGGACAATGTATCGATACCCTGACCCGAAAACAAGGGCTTCCTCAATCATCATCATCAACTCATCGAATCATTCATCATCATAGGCGAGACAAAAGAAGAGCGTCATCTTGCGTTTTAGGCAAGTCGGATAGTGTCTGGCCGGGGTCGAGCAGGGTAGGCCAGCTGCAGTGAAGGTCGGGAGCTAAAAACGGGCGACAATTTTAGACCACCCACTTTGCAGAATCCCAAAAAGTAGCAGCACTCAGGGGCTCACCGAGAGAACAGGTCGCAGGTAACATCAGTCAGTGCGGAGCATTGGTGGTTTAAATTCACCTATCGGGCGGAATTGTAGGCAGTTTTTTGACAAGACGCACCAGAGGAGGCGATCATGGCTATATGTTCGAATCTGTGCGCCAGGATAAAGCATGACCAGGGGACCTTAACATTGGCATACCACAAGATCCTGCGTCGAACCAACTTGCCAGTTTCACCATACCAATTGGCTGGGAGAAAAGGGCGTCTCAGATGTAGGTGGTCCATACCTCGCCAGCAACATGACACAAGCAGCACCCACCGTGGCACGACCTTACTCACATTTCGGCCAGTACACAAAGCGCCGTTCACACTCTCTGCTGAAGACAATTCCCTGTCTCTTTACATCATCTACCCTGGTCCAGATACTTCCTGCTCCTCTGCACTCATGGTGCCAAGCTCTAGTCCGTTCACCGAGACGATTGTACCAAGAAGACAAGCAGCTATGTGTCTAGCCTTCCATCTATAGTGCAGAAGCAGAGACCGTTCCACACGAGTAGCTCCTGTTCTCAAGTTGTGGTATTGCAGTCCCTCCTTTTTTCAAAGCCGGGCTGAAACTCTGCACCGTTCAGGAAACTGGCAAACGGAAATTTTTGCATGCAAATTCTGCCAATTGCAATACACCTCGCCTAAGCGCAGACACCACTTCTTGATGCTAAAAAGAACAGAGAAACCAGTAAAACAGAGAAAAAATTTACAGGCGAGGCAAAGAAATCTATGAACAAGGGCAAAATAAGGGGAGACATTTATGAACGGAGAAATATAAATGATCAGGGACGAAATTGTTGAACAGGAAAAATTGCATGAACATGGAGTGACAGAAGGCTTTATCTTATTTTTTGAGGATCTAATGTGGAACAGGAGTACTCCCACTGTGTAATTATTGATGTCAGCTAGTGGCAGCTCATGTGTCGAAACCATGCCATTTGCTCAGGATCCTTTGAGGAGGTACACGTTATTTGTCAAAGTTAGCCAGGGCTATGGGATGGAACGTTCAATTCGCTGTTTCATGTTCAATGGAACAGATGCTGCAAAATCTGTCTAGGATCAGGGGCACTGGAACGTGGGCTGACTACAATTCTCATGGCCAACATGAGTCCCTCAATGTGGGCTGAAACTAGAGCGCAGAAAGGACGGAAGACATTGGAGCACACAAGCAGTGTCTGGCGAAAATGAAGATGGTTTTTTATTCAGGTGGACAGGTGAGGAGCGCAGGAAAATCCTGCCAGGAGGCATTAGGAAGACGCAGGAAGACTGAACCCGGTCACTACCGTCGCCTGTATAAGTGGAGATGTCCACCCTCTTGGACGCCTCTCGGGTATCCGGTCCCAGAATGGGTGGATTTTTTCACCGCACAGACGTCAGAGGACCAATACTTACAAGTACTTGGACGAAATCCTTGTAGTAATGTTAGGCCGCTGACTATCTGCCGCCATGGTACATCCTCCCTAGGCAGGTTGACTGGGTGGTATCATCCGTGCTAATGTACAACTGCAAATTATCCGGTGACTGTGGGGGCGATGGAGGGGGGGGGTTACGAGCACAGTACCTGCTCCATCAGCGCAAACTGTTTCTGGAAGTTGTTGATGAGCAGCTCTTATCTTCACCGCTCAATAGTGAATTAGGCATACCACCAGCAGCAGCCATACCTTGAACAGACACCTGAACCCTGGGATTCTTTTGGCTACCTGCCTCAGCTACTAATGTATGATGCTGCCACCACGCCTGATTCACACTTTTGCTTCCAGCTACCTCCTTATACAACCCACCACGTCTTTACCATGGATGGTATTGCAACCCACCTCCCCACTCTTACACTGGGCACATTATGTAGACTTTCTGATGTTGCTGCCACCTCACCACTCAGGGTCTCCCTCACGTCCACGCTGACTCCTAGATGATGTATACTTCTTAGTCAGATACATCTGTGGTTATTCTTAATGCTGGTTTCCACCCTCCAACTCACTTTTAATGAGACTTGCATTATGTTTGAATTATCCTCTTCTTTTAATCTGTCACAAGGAATAAAAAGGATCGCAAACACAACAAGATTGGTTTCTCGGAGAGACTGCAAAGACTAGTATGACATTGGTACTTCTGTTTGAATTACAGGATTGTCAGATTGAGTAGGAAGCCAGAAAGCGCAGGATTGGTGGAGCATAAAACAGAACAAATGCAAAACTTGTCCTTTTACTTATGTTTGGGTTCAACTCCTGTTTCTGTGTTGGGCTTTAGCAATAATGGAATTATTGACCAACTGTGAGAGAGAACTGAAGGATCAAATGGAATGGCAAATGATGAACGTCACATGCAGAAATTACTCGGATGACACCTCTCTATCTTATGGGCGGCGGGCTCTACTCATGATATCAGCAAAGAAAACAGAATGCACACAGTAATGGAAAACATTAAAACTGTTTGCCACAAAATAGCAATATCCAAGGAGACTGGATTTGAGATTGTCATGTAGGCTTAAAGGTAATACGAAACACTGGTTTTGGAACATAGAACTTATCCTCACAAAAAGTTGATATGAAATCTAACTCTGGACACACAGACTTAAAATACGCCCACCGATCTGATAGGTTGATGGATTTCAGGCAGTGAATGTGGACAGAAATACTCACACCGCTGTATCTTGGGAACTCAAATTCACCCACAAACAACAGGAGTAATTTAACCCTTGGAATTTAAAATAGGCTACAGCAATAAAATGATGAAATTGATGATTATATGGGGCAAATAATACACACACCTCAGTGTTTTACTACTAATTAAACCCAAAACAGAGGAGAACTATATGACCCATTGCGTAGATACAAAACTCTACAGAAATGAACAGATGAAATTTAGGCATATATGGGGGCAGATAAACCACCCACTCTGGACGTTAGAAGACTACCCACAAACTTAAACCATAACATGATAACGCTGGTAGCGTCTGCAAATAAATGTATGCAATCTGAACCACTTTGAAGCACTCTTTGGCCACTGTCGTCTGATAAAAAGCCGTTTGTTTTATTATGTATTATATAGCAGTGGCAGATACTGAATGCTAGGTTGCAGGGGTAGAGGTGTGCATACTGACAGCACGGGACCTTATGGTGTGTCATTACCCCCAGTCGCATGACTAAAAGGCAAGTTAGCTTTATAAATAGTTTCAATACAGAGCAGCAAGCTTAGATTGATTATGCCAGGACAGACTGTGAGAGTTTATTGTCGAGGAAATTTAAAAGCAATAGGGTCATTATTTATTAGTGCACGTGGTGATCAGCTCACAGAAGCCGCCTCGGTCGCCTGATTGGATTCATATCTGCACATGTCATTAGAGGGGTGTTGACTTCTTACACTTCCCACTCAGTGCTATAACTCCATGTCAACCGCACGCTGTGCGCAGCCAAGGCCGTTTTACAATAAAAAAAGGACACTTATGTGTCCAGCTCAAAATCTACCCTAACACTTCGGTTGTGCAGAACACCGAAGTTTTTCCCGTGAGAATTCTAAACGAATTGTCCACTAGTTTGACTCGATTATTGTCCATCTCTATTCAAGGGTATAGAGGATTTTCTGAAAATTCTGGAAAACCCAAGTAAAGATTGCAGAACCCCTAATAAATCAGAAATCAGAAAATTCAGAAAGCAGCTGGTTTGGCAGGAACAGTGGAAATGTGTGCTCAGCAGGAATAACAGACGAGTAACGTTAGATCATACACCTAAACATCAGGATTCGGGCAGGACAAAGGACAGGTAACACGACACGGATTACACAAGGAATGAGGACAACAAGAGACAGAAGGAGTATGGTCAAGAGCTCCTGGTGGGATAGCCAGGTGATAAACTGGACCAAGCCATCCAACAGGGGTCTAAGTCCCAAACAGCAGATCCTGAGATGATGGCAGGAGCTCAGATGAACACGTGACAGGCCATGATGCCACAATTCAAGACACGGCAATGCATATGGACTCGACCCTGAAGCAGAGAACAGGAACCTTCCTCTTATAAGCAGAGGTTCACAGGTCGATGAGGATTGAGAACAGGTCAGGGAACGAATAAACGGACAGAAGGTTTGCTGCAGACGTGCGCCTAGGAGCGCACAGAGCACATATTGGACGGCAGGAGAAACTAGGCAAGTACAGGAAGTGGAAGACATCAGCGGGCGGTTATGGCAGGAAGGGCCAGCAGCGTTGTAAACCGTAGCACCTGTAAATTGTATTCAGAAAACATGACTGAATTTAGAGGCAGGTGCATTGACACGGGAATCGCAATGGGTAAAAATAGAGATATGTAATATTGACATTGTACAGTGTAAAATAAAGGTCTAAAGCACCAAAAGCTCTTGTACACATAGAAAAACCTAGGTAAAACCTGAGAATTCAATCAGCCAGTGATCTTATGTGTGGGGGGGAGGATCCCAAATCTCTAAAGGTCAATGTATGGAATATATTCCCATTACCTGATACTTATGCCGTTCATTTTCAGTCAGATAAGGAACTTCTGCAGGGGTCAGGATGTTACTTATTTCTTTCTCCCTAAGGAAACTAACAATAAAAGTTGTAGCAAACCTAAACTTGATAGATAATGCACCACAATATCATGGCACAGAATTTTAGCTCAACTTTCTCAAGGCTTTTCAATGGTTTATGTGTTCAAATAAGAAAAGTTAAAAAAGTCAAAAAGCTGTGATATCTCTGTCAAAATTAGCTCTACTACATCTGTACACCCAGATGAGGCAACGGTGGGGTTGAGCAGGAAGAAATAGAAATGAGTCCTTGTGTATGGCCACCTTTACAGTATATGAGAAATTAGTGAATATAATATAAGGGGATAAAATTCTTCACTTACACATTGAGAACATAGGGGGTAGTGGGGGAACAAAAAGCTAGCTTGACCAATGGCAACCAAAAAAGTTTGAAGCCTGGTAGTGTTTGTGGTTATATGGCTCATTATAATAGTACAAAATAAATGACATCAGTTGTTATAGATTATGCCCCTAATTGCACTCAACCTGTGTAAGGCTGGGTGTTACAGTAGCCATGAAGGTTTGGGTCGGATGCAGGAGAAATTTAGTATAATCGGTTCCTTATGTAGTAGTGTTATTTGTAATGTTGGCATTGGTATAGTGTGATTTGCTTGGTAGCAGTATTATTGTGATATGCATGGTAAAGAATTTGATACATTATCTAGTAACTGCATGACCATTATTAACAGATAATGATAAATGATCATGGTTGGGGGAGAGGCTGGCAGGGGATTGGTGCCAAAGTTTTGTATGGGGCTCAGCTTCTCTAGCAATGCTCTGGTTTTTAGATGTTGCTGTAGGTGTTAATAGTACTAGCAAAAGAGAACACATTAACTTTTAATTTAAATCGTTATCATTTCAATACCCTGATCATTGTAAAGATGTTCAATACACCCCTTTTGATAAATGTTTCCAGAAGTTCAGAACAGAAAATCAACGTTGAAATCTTGTCTATATTGTGTATGAGTTCAGTTGAGCGGTGTGTTTGGCTACACTCTGAACTTCCAAAGAACATAAGAAAAGAGTCCTGCACAAGCGTGACCAGCTCGCTATTTTGCTCTTTAACTTTCGGGCCCCCTTTCTGAGAAAGGATAAGGCCCCAGATGTGGGACCCGCACCTATTAGAATTAACAATATGTTGTCAAAGCCTATGGTGGGTACACCCATTTAAACTACAGGGTAACCATGTTAAGAGCAGAATTAGCACAGTCTTAAAAGACTTTATGCATATTTTCCCATAAGGAAATGACATGATTTCTTCCTACCTGTGTGTATTCAATAGTACAGTAAGGTTATGTTCTTTCAGAGCTACTTTGTAATCACAGTTTTCAATAGTGTTCTACTTACAGGTAGGTGATACACTGCTTGTGCCAATTGTAGAAGTGATGGACATTGGGGTTGTTGTTGAGGAAGTCGTACTAGTCGATGATGTTGATATGGCTAAATAAATAAAATATTGGGACCATAATATTATATTCAAACAGAAGGGAAATGTGAGAACAATCTTGGGAGCCACAGCCCTAAGGTTTACACATGTAGGTTTTATCCTTTACATTGAACCTTAGTTAGGTATATATTGCCCTCATAATGTAAAATTCAGCCCACTTTACACCTTCTCGGGCTCCCTTCCTGCCTGGGATGAAGTGGAGTCCTAGGTGGTCGTCTACCTTCACCTACCTGTTGTCCCAGCCCTGGTAACAGTCATACTTTTTCTCTTTTTATGTAAATTACTCTACAAATAGTCTATAAACATCACAAAGATGTCAAGGTAAGTTTGTTACTGGTCTGAACTTTCTCTTGCATTTCATATGTATGTATGGAGAAGATATCATTACATCGAAGATCCTAAGCATTTTTATCAAAGTTTAGACAGAACTCTTTTACTCACTAGTTGTTAATGTGGTAGAATTGTTGGCAGATCCATTGGTGCTTTGTGTCGTTACTGAAAAAAAGTAAAGTTGTGGAAGGACTTGATGATGGCAGTGCTGCCAATGATAAAAATAATAACATTTAACAGCTCTATAGAATATACAAGACTCAATGAGAAGAAACCTCTTGATTAAAAAAAAAAAAAAAAAAAAAGTCACATTTTCCCAAACCTTTAAATTTTCCCATTATTTTAATTTAAGAACCTTTCACAATGTACCACCACTATCGTTCTTAAGGTTCCTCTTCTCTGTAATCCCACAAAGCTTCTTATTTTCATATGCCTAATTCTAATAAACTTTGAAATAACCCATCACCAACAGGAAAAAAATATATATCTCAACTCTACCATACCATACTACATAATTAACATTGGAAGTCAAGGTCCCAAGAAGGAGTCTAAGGACATGACTTGGGTAGTTTATTGAAAACATCTTTCTATGGTCAGATTATCAAGGTTATGCTAAAAGAGTTGTTCCAAGTCTTTCCAAACATAAGGAACTCTGTCTGGCTGATAGAAGAAAACACCCATGTATAGCATCTCTCCATGATGTTTTTATGCCCTAATGACTTTTTCTAGTAAGATAGTAGTCATATTGTAGCACTCCCTCTGGAAGGAGACATTAAAAGGTTTTTTCCCCCATGGGATTTTGGAGGGTAGGGTTGATAGGAAAAAGCCCCCCAATATCTTGTAGGTATTGGTCCCCCCCTGGGGCCCTCCACCTACCCGGGGGTGGGCCCCGAAATTTTCCCGGCTCAGTTTGGAGGGTTTCTTTTTCTCTCATGCACAACCTCCTTTCTGTTTTTATAGAATTTCCTAAATTTTTTTTTTAGGGTGTTTTTGGTTTAACACTTTAAACTTTTAATAAAAAGTCCCTTTGTTTTAAACTTTCGGACCCCCCCCTTTTGAGAAAGGAAAAGGGCCCCCAGTTGGGGGGACCCGCACCTATTAGTTTTTACCCAATATGTTCTAAAACCCCCGGTGAGTACCCCTATTTAAACTACAGGGAAAACCTTTTTAAGAGCAGAACAAACCCACAGTCTTAAAGGACTTTATGCAGGGTTTTCCCCAAAAGGGGAAATTTTACAGATTTTTTCCTACCTGTGTTTTTTTTCAAAATTTAGAAAGGGTTTTAATACATTTTTCAAAGCAAATTTGTAATCACAGTTTTTCAGTGGGTGTTCTACTTACAGGTAGGTAAAACCCACTGTTTTGTGTCAATTGTAGAATTAAGGGTTATTGGGGTTTTTTGTAGAGGAACTGGGTACCAGTCGATGATGTTGATATGGCAAAAAGAAATAAAATAGGGGGACCAAAATTTTATATTCAAACAGAAGGGAAATGTGGGGAAAAAATTTTGGGGGGGGCCCCAACCCCAAAAGGTTTTTCACATGTAGGTTTTATATTTTACTTAAACCCCTTTAGTTATTTTATTGATGAAAAAAGTCTGAAAATTGATCAAAATTTAATGATATGAAAAAAAAAAAATGGACTTTACAGAAAAAAATAAAAAGGCTTTTTAAATTCAAAAAAGGAATCTGTAACGTCAGAAACATGCCCAAAATTCTATCGGTGGGGGGTAGCCCCTTAGAGATTACCCAAAAATTTTAAAACCCAAGCATCCCTCCCCAAATCTAAAAATTGGGAAACCCAAACCCTTCCCCCCAACGGTTTGGGGAATGGCGCTTTCCAGTTACCTTTACGAATCGAGGTTTTTTTTGAAAAATTTCTAAAAGTTTACTGTTGCACAATTTATGAAAGAATAAATTCCCAAACCCAACGAAAAACAACCCCCCCCTACAATGGTTAAAGGGCAAGGTGGTAATGCCTGAAGGATTTTTTAAAAACATTTTCGGGAAAACTTCTCTACAACCTTAAATCATTAAAAATCGAAATAAACATATTCACTGCCCCCATCACCCCTAAACCCCAGAATTTTTTACACCCTTGCGTTCCCCAAATGATTTTTAAACAGGAAATCACTTTTATTTTTTTGGAGCAAACCCAGTTAGGGGGGTTTAAATTTGCTGGGGGTTTTGAGTGTTGGTCAGCAGGGGGAGCCATGTGGGCTGGGTTAATGTAACAGGGGGGGTTCCTAGCAAAATTCTGAGCTGGGTGAAAAAGCTGGGGAATCAGTCTCAGAAAGGGCACCCCTAGGGGAAAATGCTCTTCCTAAAAAGGAAGAGCAGCCCAAACCCTTGAAGTAGGGGGGTTAGGAATGCAGGTAAAAAAAGGGACAGTTATTAGTTGAAAGGGGATACTATAATCGGGGAAACGGATAGAAAAATTTTTCGCCAGGACCGCCTCAACCGAATTTTTTTGCTGTCCCCCCGGGTGCCAGGGTTCGGAAAAGGGGGGGGAGGGGTGGATAAATTACTGGGGGGGCGGCAATGACCCATTTTTGTGGTCCATTTTGGAACCAATAACAAAATACAGGGAGGTGGAGGTTTCCAAAAGAAAAATTTTTAAAAAGAACAAGGTTTAAAAGCTAAAGGGGAAAGGACCTCAAAGGTTGTTTTTTCTCTGGAATACTCCCAAAGTCCAAATACCCAAAACCGGGAAAAAGGCAGCTCAGGGAGTTAAATCCCATGGTTAAGTTTTGGTTTGTGGGGGACGGGGGGGTTTTGGGTTCTTGGGAACACTGGGGGGTTTTTTCATTGGGGTAAAAATTTTTTTTTCTACAGAAAATTGCACCGAAGGGAAAGGGGGGGTTCCTGGGGGAAAGGGGGAAAAAGAATTCTAGAAGGGGACAATATGGAAAATGAAGGGGTTATAGGTTGGGAGAGTGGGCGGGACAATATCGGGGGGAGGGAAAAGTGGAGTGGGGGAGGTGGAGTGGGCCCAGTGGAATAAGGAGTTTCCAATTTTTTGCAAACCCCCCCATTGAAGATTTTTGGTACCCCCACAATTTTCATGAAATCTAGGGCCCAACAACTAAGTGTGCGTTAAAAAAAGGGTTTATAATTTAAACCCCATCCCCATCAACCGAAGGGGGTGTTTTTTAAATCGAATGCCTTCATTGAACAGGTAAGTTTAATCCCATGTGTCTACTAAATCAGAAAAATGTATACCCCATAAATGTCTAATGAACAGGGTTAGTAAAAATCCCAAACCGTTGAGGGAAAAATTTTTTAAAACGGGAAAAGGGAAATTAAAATGCCCTATTCAAAAAAGTTTAGAATTTCCGGGAAACCCAAAATGGGGGAATTTTAGGCGCTAGTTGAAAGGGGAAATTGTTTGGGTTTTTTGTGGGTTTGCGGGAAACTAGACTCCCCCGCATGATTGGGTGGTCAACCTTAAAGGGTTTTTAAAATCTTTTTGGGAAAAGGGAAAAGAGCGAACAGGGGGGAGGGGGAAAGTGTGCCCGGAAGGGTAAGGTTTGGATATAAAGGGAAAAATTTGTGAAAAAGAGGTAATAGAAAACGGCATAGCAAATGATTTTGGAAACATTGTGGGGGGGGAAAATTTCAAGGGGGGATTAATGAAATAAAATTTTTTTTTGGGTGTAATTAAAAACCCCCCGAACATCAAGAGGAGATAGAAGAACAGGTGCATAATAAAATTTGGTTTGCGGGCCCGCACAGGCGGTACAGTGGTAAAAAAGGGGTGATTTTTAATTCCCAAAGGTTTGGGAAACCACGGTTCTGATCAACTAAAAAAGGGAAGGAAGTTCGTCAAACTGTTAGGGGATAATTTTAGGGGGGCAAGAAAATGGGTTGGGTTGGTTTTTCCGGGCTGGACCACCGAAAACGATGTTTTTTTTTAAAGCCACGCGGGGGAGAGATTTCTAAGTGGGCCCCCGGTATTCCCCAAAACCCCCCCCAAAGCGGGAGGGGGACTTCCCTGGGGGCGTGTTTCAAACCAGGTCGTTCCCCCTGATTTGACTTGCTTGCGATGGGGGCCCGGGGTTAAAAAGCTTCGTACAAAATCGAAAACCAAGACGTAGTCGGGGACAAGCAGGGGGTCGGGAAAACGGGCGGCAGAGGTTCGGGTCAGGACGGGCAGATGGCCGGGGGCAGGGGCGGCAAACAGGCAAGGTCAGGAAACTAGGGGAAAAGGGAAACGGGTTACCGGGTAATCAACAGAACTGCAAACTTTTTTTTATACAAACTAACCCACAAAACGATCTGGCAGAGAGTGCAGGGGGGCGTGTACAATTTTAAAAAGGACCACGGCGGCCCTTTTCAAATTTCCGGCGTGCTGGCCCTTTAAAAAACCAGACCAGCCCCTCCGCGCGGGGTCCCTAAACATGGGAAAGCCCTGCGGTGGCCGGCCCCAGCAGGAGCAGGGAAAAAAACAGGGGGCATGGGGCAGGTAAAGGGAACCTTGTGCCGGAGCCTGGGCACAGGGGGGGGGCGGGCGGCCGTTTCACCCGCGGGCCCAACCCCTGCGGGAAGGGGGGGGGCCGCGAGGGGGGGTGGGAACCCCCGGGCATCCCCCATTTAAAGGCAATTTTTTTGAGGAACCCCCCTAGAAAGGGGAAGCTCGTTGGATCCAAGGGAACTTTTCCCAACAAAGGCAAACCTTTGGGGCGGGACGGTTTTTAAAAATTTTGGTAAAAAGTGACCCCCCAATAAAATTAATTTTAAAACGTAAACTGGAAAAAAAAAAAACAAGAGCGGGGGAAGGGAAAAAAAAATTTAATTTTTAAAAGGGCCAAATTTTCCTTTTTGAGGGCGCAATACAGGGAAAAGGCTGGGAGCAGCTATTTTGAAATTGTTTATATAAAGCCAAAAGGGAGAGCTTTAAATATACTTTGGGGAAAAATTTTTATTGAAAAAATATTCCCCAAAAGGGGAACAAATATATTCGACCCAAAAATAAAAACCCTCATGGCTTCTACCCTTTTGTAAAAAAAGGGGGAAAAAACAAAAAAAAAAAAGGGGATTTAAAAAAAATAAAAAAAGAGGCTCGGTTATCAGCCTTTGGGAAAATTAAAAAGAAAAGGGTTAATAAAAAACTTTAAAAAAAAATTTTATAAAAAACAAACTAAAATTCCCAAAAAAAAAAGAAAAAGGGAAGGAAAACCAAGGGGCAGCAAGGGCTAACCCCAAGACATTATTTAAGCATTTTAAATGCCAAAAGTTTAGGCCCAAATAGGGGCCCAAAAAAAACCTTGGTGGGGTGCTGGTTACGGGGGGCCCAAAAGAAGGCAGAGGTACTTTAAAATTTGGTTCTTCAGCTCAGAAAATCCCAACAATGAGAAAATAAATTGATGGGGAATTTTTCCCAAAATGAAGATGTAGGGGGGCCCTATGTTAAACATGATCAGGGTATAAATTTTTTGGGTCAGTGTAAAAAAAATTTAAAACCAAAATTTAAAAAAACTGAAGGGAAAAAGGCTCCAGGCCCCGATGGCTTTCACCCAAGAGTTCTTAAAGAGCTCAGCTCGGTTTTTTTTTCCCCGGCCCCCGTACTGATATTTAGAAAATTCCCTGGTGACTGGGTTTTTGTACCAGGAGACTGGCGTAAGGCCCAAAAGTAGTTTCCCCTCTTCAAAAAAACCCCCAATTTTTGCCCAAAGGGATTTATAGACCAGTAAAATTTAAAATCTTTTTTTCGGGAAAAAAAAATTTGAGGAGCCTTTTATAAGGGGTAAATTTCAGGGAAAGTTGACAAAAACAATATTAAATTTTGATTTCCAGCATGGATTTACCCAAGGACAGGAAAACTGTCAGACTAATCTGAACTGTTTTTAAAGAAAAGGGGAGTAGAAGTCTTTGGGTAGGGGGCAGGGGTTTGGGGGATTGTGTTTTTTAAATTTGCAAAGGCAATTTTGGGACTGCCCGGGTTTAAACATTTTTTAGGTAAATTAGAAACCCTTGTGTTACAATAAAAAAGTGTAATTTTAAATTTCAAAAAAAGGGTGTTTTTTATATCAGAGAGTGGTGGGGAAATGCCCCCCCTAATCTAGTGGGCTCCAATTTTTTCTCCCCCCAAATACATATTTGCCTGTAGGGTTATTTCTACCCAGAAGCAGAAGTATTGGGTCCCCCCCCTTTATTTTTTTTTTATTTATTTTAAAGATATATTGGGGGGGATCAATAGCAAAGTTTCCCATTTTGCAGATCACACCAACTATGCAGGTTTGTGCAATCTATGGGGAAGATACTCATAAAATTTCAAACAGACCTGGACACACTGATTTTCTTGGGCATCCCCCTTTGGCAAATGAGGTTCAAAGTGGAAAAAAAGTAAGGTTCTTGGGATCTGGGAAGAAAAACACAAAGGGAAACATAGTCCTAGGGGGGGGAAAAAAATTGGAGAATTGCTTGTTGAGAAAGAAATTTGGGGGTTCTTGTAGAATCATAACTACAGAACACATGCAATGTCAAACAGGGTGCCTTAGGGAAATAAGATAAATTTTTTTTGAATTAAAAAAAGGATGGAAATCGCGGGACAAGGATGTAATTAAACCCGCTGTACAAAGCAAATTTGGGGGCGACCTCACTTAAAGTGAATGCTGTTCGGTTCCCGGGCCCCAGTTTTTTTGAAGGATGTAAAGGAGCTTGGAGAGTACAAAGAAAGAGCAAAACCCAAAATTATAAGGGGGGAATGGAGCATCTTAGTTATGAGGGGAGGGGTTTTGGGAGCATTTTAAATTATTTAGTCTTGAGAAAAAGAAAGGCTTCGGGGGGGCATTTATTAAAATTTTTATAAATAAAAATTTAAAAGGTTTCCCCACAAAAAAATATTGGGGGAAAAAATTTTTTCAATTTAAGCCCCCCTCAAAAGACAAGGGGGCTTTTAAATTCAATAGAGAAGGGAAAAAAAAAAAATCTCCAGAGGAGGAAAACGTTCTTCACTGTAAGAACTGTTAAAACTGTTGGGAAAAGTTGCCTAGGAGTGATCCAGCGGAACTGTAGAGCGTTTTAAGAAAGGTTTTTTATATCTAAACCGGGAATAAAGAATTTTTAAAGCGTATGTACTAAAGTAAATTTCTGGATCCTTGGGTGGTGGGGGCTTGGGGTCAGAGAGGGGTCTCCACTGGAAACAGATTGGTTTGCCTTGTGGGGGTTTCCCGGGCATTAAAACCGTAAAGGCTGCGCTTAATGTCCTTGTCTCTTCCTTTTTCATCCCCATTTTCCCCCCCCTTTTGGTTTTAACTTGATAGACAAAGTTACCGTTTCCCAACTGTGTAACTATGTAACTATGACAATGAGCCAATCACTGCCTTCATTGGTCACATTCCTATGCATGGGAAAAATAAACACTGAGGCCAGTAAACGGCTCATAGTCATGTGAGTAATGAGTTTGAGGTCACTGCAAACAGACCGGCAATGGCACTGGAGCTCTGATAATAATGGAACAGTGGCAGTGGTAAGTGCAAGTTTTTTTAAATTTATATATTTATTTTTATACAGTCCCAGGGTATAGGGTATTTTAGAACAGTGGCAATGGAGGTAAATTCCAGTTTTGTTTTTTTTTTAAGTACTGTCCCAGGGTATAGCGGGTCTTCTGAAATTTATTGAAAACCCATCTAAATATTGCAGACTCCGTAATAACTTGCCCTTTGGTTTGACTCCAGCCAAATCTGATTATAGCATACTCAGTCAACCAAATAACCAGAGGCCTAATAGTAACAGTCAGGACTGGAACAAGTATTCTGGTGCCATAGGCAAATAAGGCATACAGTGCCCCCGTAATGGACAATTCAGCCCACTTTATACCTCCTTGAGCTCCTTTCCTGTCTGAGATGAAGTGAAGTCCTAGGTGGTCGCCTACCATCGCCTACCTGTTGTCCCAACCTTGTAACAGTCATACATTTTCTCTTTTTATGTAAATTACTCTACAAATAATCTATAAACATCACAAAGATGTCAAGGTAAGTTTATTACTGGTCTGAACATTCTTTCATATGTATGTATGGAGAAGATAGTATTACATCAAAGATCCTAAATATTTATATAAAAGTTTACGCAGATCTCCTGTACTCACCAGTTGTTAATGTGGTAGAATTCATGGCCGATCCATTGGTGCTTTGTGTCGTTACTAAAAAATGAAAAGTTGTGGAAGGGCTTGATGATGGCAGTGCTGACAATGATAAAAATAATAACATTTAACAGCTCTATAGAACAGGGGTCCCGAACTCCAGTCCTCAAGACCCACCAACAGGTCATGTTTTCTGGATTTCCTTAGCATTGCACAGATGATTTAATTATTTTCAGTGCATTCTGTGGGAGATCCTGAAAACATGACCTGTTTCTGGGTCTTGAGGATTGGAGTTGGGGAACACTGCTATAGAACATACAAGACTCAATGAGAAGAAACCTCTTGATTTTAAAAAGTCACATTTTCCCAATCCTGTGGAGTTCCCCCTTATTGTACTACAAGTACCATTCACAATGTACCACCACTAAAGTTCATAAGGTTCCTCTTCTCTGTAATCCCACGAAGCTTCTTATTTTCATATGCCCGATTCTAATAAACTTTTAAATAACCCATTACCAACAGGAAAAAGTATATAACACAAGTCTGCCATACCATACTATACAACTAACATTAGAAGTCAAGGTCCCAAGAAGGAGTCTAAGGACATGACTTGGGTAGTTTATTGAAAACATCTATTTATGGTCAGATCATCAAGGTTATGATAAAAGAGTTGTTCCAATTCTTTCCATACATGAAGAACTCTATCTAGCTGAAATAAGAAAACACCCATGTATAGCATCTCTCAATGATGTTTTTATACCTTAATGACTTTTCCTAGTAAGATAGTAGTCAAGTTGTAGCACGTCCTCTGGAAGGAGACAGTAAAGGGCTGTCCCACCATAGACCTTGATGCCATGTTGCTAGGATATGCCACCAATGTCTAATAGGTATTGGTCCCACCTCTGGGACCTGCACATATAACTGGGGAATGGGCAACCGAAAGTGTCGGCTCAGAATGGATAGTTTCTCTCATGCACAACTATCCACTCTGTTCTATGGGAGTTCTGAATTTAGTTGAACAGTATGTTTGGATAAACTCTGAACTTCCATAAAACAGAATAAAGAGTCCTGCGCAAGCGTGACCAGCTCTCTATTTTGTTCTTTGTCCTTCGGAGACCCCTTTCTGAGTAAGGTTAAGGCCCCAGATGTGGGACCCGCACCTATTAGACTTAGCAATATGTTGTCAAAGTCTATGGTGGGTACACCCATTTAAACTACAGGGTAAACATGTTAAGAGCAGAATTAACCCCTTCTTAAAGGACTTTATTGCTATTATGCATAAGGGAATTGCATGATTTTTTCCTACCTGTGTGTATTCAATAGTACAGTAAGGTTATACACTTTCAGAGCTACTTTGTAATTACAGTTTTCAATAATGTTCTACTTACAGGTTGGTGATATACTGCTTGTGCCAATTGTTGAATTGATGGTCATTGGTGTTGTTGTTGAGGAAGTCGTACCAGTCGATGATGTTGATATGGCTAAAGAAATATAATATCGGGACCATAATATTATATTCAAACAGAAGGGAAATGTGAGAACACTCTTGGGGGGCCACAACCCTAAGGTTTAAATATGTAGGTTTTATCCTTTACATTGAACATCAGTTAATTATCTGATGTAAAAGACGGAACCTAATAACCAGAGGCCTAATAGTAACAGTTAGGACTGGAACAAGTATTCTGGTGCTGTAGGCAAATAACAAGGATACACTGCTTGTGCCAATTCTTGAATTGATGGGGGTTTTTGTTAAAGAAGTCGTACTAGTTGATGATGTTGATTTGGCTAGAGAAATTAAATATCAGGACCATAATATTATATTTAAACAGAAGGGAAATGTGAGAACAGCCCTAAGGTTTACACATGTAGGTTTTATCCTTTATATTGCACCTTAGTTATCTGATGTAAAAGTTGGAAATTGATCATAATGATGGGAAAAAATAATAAATGGAAATTACAGAAATATAAAAGGCATCTTATTTAAACATGGAAACTGTAGTAGTCAAAACATGACCAAAAAATTACTGAGGGAGGTGCATGGACAAGGAATAGTAATTGGAAAAATAAAATATGTAATATTAGACATTTTACAGTGTAAAAGGCTCTTGTACACATAGAAAAAACTTGGTCAAACCTGAGAATTAAATCAGCCAATGATCTTATGTGTATGTGGGGACATCCCAAATCTCTAAAGGTCAATGTTGGATTTTCCCATCCCCGATCCTTTCTTTCTATAGCAGATAAGCCACTGCCTGCGGGGTCAGGATGTTACTTATTTCTTTTTCCCCACTGAAACTGAGAATTACAGTTGTAGCAAATCTAGACTTGACAGATAGTGCACCACGATATCATGGCACAGAATGTTATCTCAACTTTTCCAAGGCTTTTCAATGTTGTATGTTTTTAAATAAGAAAAGATAACTCAAAAATCCGTGATATCTCTGTCAAAATTAGTGCTCCTACATCTGAACACCCAGATGAGGCAAGGGTGGAGTTGAGCAGGGAGAAATAGAAATTATTCCATGTGTATGGCCACCATTTACAGTAAATGAGAAATTAGTGAATATAATATAATGAGAAGACAAAATTCATCACTTCCACATTGAGAACAATAGGATGGGTGAACACTAGCGATGAGCGATTGTGTCAACAATCGTTATCGAGTCCATATCGGTAATTATCATGCCGATAGTCGATAACAGATTATCGCCGATGACCATTAAAGTCTATGGGAGAGGAACAACAGCTACATTCTTACAACCAAACAGGTGAGCAGAAGCTGGAATTAACATTCACAACAGTAAACTGGATGTGTGCTACATCTTAGGCAAGACAATTAGGCTATAAAAGTCACAGAAAAAAAATTCATAGGCGAAAATACTTAATTATGTTCAACGGCCAACCGAAAACATGAGGACGGCATAGCCACAGCAGGTACAGCGGTAGCAGCTTCAAAGGGGCCCCTTTCACACAAAACAAGACACCGGTATTGGAAATGGCACACGGCAACTGACAGGAGACCCCTATCACTTCTTGCACCAGGGACCAACATCTCGTCACATATGTGGTGGCAGTAAGAACATCCCAATCGGGAACGCGGAGGTTCAGCTGGCAGGGCCCTAAGGGATCCAGTTGGTCAATGAGCCCTGTCTCAAATTCCTACACTCTACTATCAATTTGTGTGGGTGGAACAAAATTGCTCACTTTTGATTTGGAACGTGGATCAAGGAGGGTGGACACCAAGTAACCGCTCTTCATTTTGATGGCCTTGAAGTATGGCAAATACGCTTTTTTCATTAAGACCTTTACTATTGGTTTCTTTTACAGTGGCATGACCCCAAAACCAGCAAAGATGTCCTTGATGGACCCTCAGAATAAAAAGTGCTGGAAGAAACATGTATTTGAACCACTATGTTAGTTAAATGGACATGGACTATCCCGGTCCTTTAATGCAGCATGACCCCAAAATCCACGCAGATGCCCTTATGGACCCTCAGAATAAAAAGTGCAGTATTTTAATGAAGTGGACATTAACTATCCATGTCCTGTACCGCAGCATGACCCTCAAACCTGCATTATCCACAGATTAAAAAATGCCAGAAGAAAGTAATCTTTGAACCACCATTTTAGTTGAACTGGACATTGACTATCCCTGTCCTGGACCGCAGCGTGACCCTAAAACCTGCATGACCCACAGATTAAAAAGTGCCTGAAAAAGGAGTCTTTGAACCACCATTTTAGTTGAATAGGACATTGAGTATGCCTGTCCTGTACCGCAGCATGACCCTAAAACCTGCATGACCCACAGATTAAAAAGTGCTGAAAAAGGAGTTGTTGAACCACCATTTTAGTTGAACTGGACATTGACTCTCCCTGTCCTGTACCACAGCATGACCCTAAAACCTGCATGACCCACATATTAAAAAGTGCCGATAGAAAGTAGTCTTTGAACCACCATTGTAGTTGAACTGGACATTGACTATCCCTGTCCTGAACCGCTGCATGACTCTCAAACCTGCATATCCCACAGATTAAAGAGTGCTAGAAGAAAGTAGTCTTGAACCACCATTTTAGTTGAACTGGACATTGACTATACCTGTCCTGGACCGCAGCATGACCCTCAAACCTGCATAACCCACAGATTAAAAAGTGCCGCAAAAAGGAGTCTTTGAAGCAGTATTTTAGTGAAATGGACATTGACTATCCTTATCCTGTAACGCAGCATGACTCAAAAACCTGCACAGGTGCCCTTATGGACCATCAGCTGAAAATTTCGCAGTAAGAAATAAACGATATTAAAAACAACCAGTTTTTCAATACTGCTGCGGCTAGAGGTACTTGCCATTCTACTAGTGACATTGTTCCACCGTGACATTAGAATGTGAAGCAAACGAAACAGATGTCCCCAGTAGGTCAACGAGGGCCCGTCTGAAAAAACCTGCATTCTAAATGTCAAGTGGGTTGAAGGAAATTACTGATCAAGGCGGGTGAGGCTGTAAATGTGGATCACAGAGGTTCAGCTGGCAGGTCTGGACTTACAGTGGGTGCGGTGAGAGCCAGGGCTGGCGTCCATCATCTATTAACATGCAGGTTCAGCTAGAAGGGCTGGAGTTACAGTGGGTACGGTGAGAGCCAGGGCTGGTGTCCATCATCTATTAACACGCAGGTTCAGCTAGCAGGGCCGGCATAACAGTGGGTGCGGTGAGAGACAGGGCTGGAGTCCGTCATCTATTAGCATGTCAAAAATGCCCTTATGATGCAGCAATGAAAACAATCGTGCTGAAGCAGAGTGCGGAAGCGGAAGTGTGAGCTAAGAACTCCAGCCTTCCTCAGTACACAGTCAAGACCTGGGTAGCACTTGAGAAATTTCTGCCTCTACGAGAGTGCTTGCCCCTCCGTATGAGTGCAGACCAATTGAGCTTTACTTGGAAATGCTGGTGGTTGACACTCCTGTTCCACCCAGGTGCCCTTTTTCTTGGCTTTCTTTTTCTCATTTTAATCAACGTGCTGGAGGAAATTGTTTCTTTTCTTAGGGTGGCGAAAGTGCTCGATACTCCATGTCCTCTGAATAGCCTACATCTGTTCAAGTCTTCCTGTACCTCCCTTGTACAATTCAGAGAAATATTTGTATCAGCTATTTTGTACATGCAAGATTTTTAGAAGTTTAATTCTAGAAAACACATTTTTAAAATAGGATGGAATCCCACCACGTCTTTGTTTCTCTTTTTTTAATTGTATTAAATGGGTTGTCTCGCTACAGGGATTGCTAATTATGTTAAAGATCTTGCAAAAACAAGTCCTTTTGCAATATGTGTCCATTAACAGTGTCCTACCTATTCCTGTTGCTGACAGCACCATCACCCT
Source organism: Phyllomedusa bahiana (assembly GCA_025379985.1). Lineage (NCBI taxonomy): Eukaryota > Metazoa > Chordata > Amphibia > Anura > Hylidae > Phyllomedusa > Phyllomedusa bahiana. The sequence goes on along the minus strand of JAODAL010006430.1, from coordinate 38,523 downwards.
TGAGCCACTCTTGACAATTGTGAAGAACAAATGTCTGTTAGAAACCATATTTTTTACAATAGGACCTGTAGTATAGCTGCATTTCACAGCACCATGCCCCCAAAAATTCAAAACATGACCCTTCGGCCAATGTTGACAATTGTGAAGAACAAATGACTTTTAGAAACCACATTTTTAAAATATGACCTGTAGTACAGCTGTATTTAACAGAACAATGCCCCCAAAAATTAAAAACATGACCCTTCGGCCAATGTTGACAATTGTGAAGAACAAATGTCTGTTAGAAACCACATTTTTAAAATAGGACCTGTAGTATAGCTGTATTTCACAGGAACTTGATCCAAAAATTATAAAAATAACTTCTCAGCCACTGTTAAAAATTGTGAGGTACAAATGCCACTTAGCACCCACATTTCTGTTCCAAAGGACCTCGATAATAGCTGTATCTCACAGCACCATGACCCTAAAACAATTGACAGTGCTTAAAATTTTGATGAAGTAGTGAGTAAATGGAATACGTTTTTTTCATGAAACCGTCTACAATCGGTGTCTTTTACAGTCTCCTAACCACATAAGCAGCAGAATGACCTTTTTGGTGCTCAGAATAAAAATTGCAGTAAGAAATGATCATTTAAAAAATTTCTTTGTGAAGAAGAATATAAAGTAGACCAGCAACTAATCGGTGACCTCAGCAATTGGGGCCACAACATCATCAGAGATCCATGCCTGCTTCATCTTGATGAAAGTCAATCGATCCACATTATCTGTGGAAAGCCGGATGCGTTTGTCTGTAATGACTCCTCCAGCTGTGCTGAAGGTCCGCTCAGATATGATGCTGGCTGCTGGGCAGGAAAACACCTCTATGGCATGACGATCGAGCAAGGGACATTGATCCATTTTGGATACCCAGAAGTCAATTGAGTCCGGAACATATCCAAAAACATCGGTGTTGAGACGCAGATAGTCGTGCACCATGATCTTAAGCCGGTCTCTGTGTGTTGTATGTGTGCCCTGCATTACAGGCGTTGGTGAGGTGGTAAATAAGGATTGCCAGAGGTCACCCATTAGGCTTCTGCCACAAAGCTTGCTGCTGCCGCTAGGGCTACTTGGCCCTGTACTGCTGGGACGTTGCTGACGTTGTTCCACCATGACATTTGAAGAACGTGAAGCAGACGCAACAGATGTCTCCAGTTGATCAATGAGCATGGTCTCCAATTCCTGCATTTTACTCTCAATTTGGGTGGGTGGAAGGAAAGTGCTGAGTTTCGCTTTGTACCGGGGATCGAGGAGGGTGGCCACCCAGTAACTGTTGTTCATTTTGATGGCCTTAATGTAAGGATCATGTTGGAGGAAATGGAGCATTCATGTGAGAGATGGAGCCTTGATTTCCCAAGCCTCTGGGTCGAGCGGCACTAGCAAACTGATCTTCCTCATCTTCCTTCTCCGCTTCAAATCCGTGCCAACCTCTTTCCAAGGCAGGGACATCAGTAACGTCGGTGTCAAGGAATACCTCATCCTCCTCCTCTGCTTCCTCTGCCTCAGCTTCAACACAGCCCTGACTTGCCTCAGATGATGTACCCTGAGAGCTGAGACGCCACCTTGCACAAGCCCAAGACCCCGAACCACTGCCTAATGAAGACCAATAAAGTTGTGAAACTGTCGGGACTTCTGGATTAGATGGATAGAAAGGCTCTATGTCCGCATCTGTGTCCGTCTCCTCCTCCGTCGCTGGTGGGACCTGCTGTTTCAGAGTGTCCAACACTTGTTCCAGAACTAAGATCACCACAATGCTCATGCTGACAAGAGCATTGTCCGCACTGACCATTTTGGTGGCTTCTTCAAAACTGGCAAGGATGGTGCAGAGCTCTTTCACCTGCCTCCACTCTCAGTGGCTCAACACCTCGAGGTCCGCACCGCTGCTTGTCAGGCCATGTGTCACTTCGTACTGCGTAATGGCATTGTGTTGCTGCCACAATCACTGGAGCATGTGGATGGTGGAATTCCAGCGTGTTGCCACATCAACAATGAGATGGTTGACAGGGAGACCGAGCTGACGCTGCAACGCAGCCAGCCGAGACGAAGCAGGGTGAGAACGGTGGAAGTGTGAGCTCAGACTTCAAGCCTTCCTCAGCAAGCAGTCGAGACCCGGGTAGCGCTTTTGAAATTTCTGGACGAAGAGGTTCATGACGTGTGCCAGGCAAGAGATGTGCTCCATCATACTGATCTTAAGGGTGGCCAGGAGATTTCGCCTGTTATCGCACACCACCTTGCCTGGCACAAGGTTCTTGTCACCCAGCCACCGCTCGGTCTCATTGCGCAGAGCCATCCACAGCTCTTGACCGGTGTGTTGACGGTCTCCAAGACATATCAATTTCAACACGGCATGGTTTCTCTGGGCACGTGATGGTACCCGTGGACCTTGGGGGAAAGAACCCTGCACCATCCTTGCAGTTTTGAAGAGCGTGCACCGAGCCTGAGAGCCACCGTCATCACCAGAGACATCCACCCAGCTCACCCAGTGAGCTGTCACAGATATATAGCGGCCTTGGCCGTGCTTACTAGTCCATGTTTCGGTGGTGAGATGGACTTTGCTGAACACAGATGCAGACAACGCACTTTAGATTTTAGATGACACGTGGCTGGCCAGGGCAGGGAAAAGAAATGCCTGCTCGGAATCTGGTTTTGGGGGCAGGCAAGGGCCATGACGTGACGGAACCCATCTGTGTCCACCAAACGGAAAGACAACATTTCCAAGGCCAAAAGCCTGGCAATGCCGACATTCAGGCTTTTGGCTTTGGGATGGTTTGGATTAAAATGTTTTTCTGCTCCCACACCTGGTAAACGGAAGGCTGGCTGCCAAGCTGGCCACTGTACGGCGTGCAGGTGAAACTGGTGGAAGGAGAAGGGGTAGGCTGTGTCTCTGGTGGTACTCAGGCGATAGTGGAGGCTGATCCTTAGTCATGCTGCTTAGGGACATGGGCAGCTGAAGTACGCTTGGTCTTGGAAGTGGCGGAGGAGGAGGAGGTGGAGACAGAGGGTGTGACAGTGGTTGGAAGCCCAGGACCGGTGTGGCCTTTTTTCACCAAGTGTTCCTTCCATTTCAACTCATGCATTCGCTGCATGAGACTAGTCATTTTGGTGGTGGTTAAAGACCTTAGATTCTTCCCTCTACTGATGCTTTTATGGGAAATGTGGCATATGACATCGCTGGGTGAATCTGACACTTGATCGAAAAAAGCTCAGGCTTCAGAGTTCCTGGACCTTTTCGACGGCAATAAGCAAGGAACGGTGTTTCCGCTCATCATGGCTGGCAGAAAAAATCTCAGCGGACTTGTGCAACCATCCTCTCCCTTTTTTGAGGCAGGACCCGTACGGACACTACCCCATCGTCTTCCTCCTCGTCCAGTGAAGAAGCGCTTGCAAGCAAATTCTGCTGAAAAGACCACGTTGGATCCACAATGTCATCATCATCATCAGCACAGGTGACTTCCTCGTCCTGACATTCTGCATCCTGCAGCTGCGTGCTACAAGCAATAGGCACTGCAAGGCATTGCGACCACTCTGGATTTGTGGTGACTGACCGGCTTCCTTCTCCTCCACAGACAAAATTATCCTCTTTCGCCTCTTGATATTTAGAAATGCCTTCTGACCCCAACCGCATTGTGTCATCAAAGAGGTCTTCAGAAAATGGATTATCCACAGTGGTGGGTACAGGAGTTGACAATTGGGCTGCCTTCACTTCATGTTGGACGGATGCTGACGATGATGATGATGATGACATTCGTGGCAGTGACTGGAAGGACGAGGAGGTAAAACTGTTGGATGCAGGTTGCATTAACCACTGAAGAACAGATTGGTGATGCTGTTCGTTATTGAGATTCACAGGGCACCGACGCATCAATGACAGTCCTGACGGCCCAGCAACCGACGATGTGCTGGCTTGCGTGTTGTCGCCAGCACTGGAAGGAGCACCTTCTATCGTACCTCTACCTCCATGTCCTACACCCTTCTTTGCTCGCTTACCACCTGCAGTTCGCTCCATGTTCAGAAAGATAAAAATTTAAAAGGTTGGAAGAGTTTTTGACAGTCTCTTATTGAGAGATGGCAAATCACAGGTATTCTTAAATCCCACTAATTTCCAACAGCCAACTAGGATTAGAAACAGAATTGTTTCTATCAAATATCTGTGAAATGCGGTCTGGTGGAAGAACCGTAACACAAAATCAACAGTGTTCTACCTTCATTCCCTGAGATTTACAACTGCCCAGTAGGACTAGCAATTGATAGTTTTCAATAAACTATCGTACAAGTGCATGATTAGCATCAAACTGAGACGCACTGAGTGAAATAGAAGTATTAAAAAGTTATATGGATTAATATGGCGGCCTTCGCACCACTGACTACAGGTGCAATTTACTATAAAATATGTATAACACAATTTGCGTACAACTGAGCTCTCTGCGCCAACCAGACGCATGGACTGCAATAAGAGCATTTAAATGTTATATGGATTAATATGGCAGCCTTTGCACCACTGACTATAGGCGTAATTTACTATAAAATATGTATAACACTTTATGCGTACAACTGAGCTCTTTGCGCCAAACAGACGCACGGACTTCAATAAAACTATTTAAAAGTCATAGGGTTATGACGGTTTTTGGGAACACTGACACGCAGTGATTGCAATAGAACTGTAGAACTGTAAAAACAAAAGGGACAATTTCACCTCCTATCAGAGGTCTGCTGGCCAAAAAAGTGGTAAAAAACAATGCTTTTTCAATTCAAGGTCACAGAACACACTTAGCTGCACAATGTCTCCCTTCCCTTCCAAAGCCACTCCTCCTGCCCCCCCCCCCTCCCCAACCCCCCACCGCCCTCTCCTGCACCAGTAGATATCTTTAAAACTGTCTCTAACTAAATAAGTAGAAAACTTCTCTATTCTAGCTCTATTCTAAGCTTTAGGTGGATGGTTTCTTGTATTAGAAGAGACTATCTCTCAGAGCTGTTGGAACAGCTATTGGTTTGAACGCCGAGACGTTCTGCTGTGAAGTGGCATAGACAGAGACTGAGCTCAAAAAGGAAATGCAGTTGCATAGATAAAACGAGGTCACTTGATTTTTGCAGCCAATGAGATCCATACACTGCAAAGTGGTGGCGTTGTACATCCTTCTCACCCCCCTCTATCCTAGGAGCTGATTGGGTGGCCGCCAAAATGACAGTAAAAGCTGAAAATGGCGCGATAGTAATAGATTATCTGTAAGATTGTCACCTTGTCACGGACGCTCCTGCGACCACTGTCCCGGGTCGCAGGCGCGCCAGTGCTCCTGCTTCCAGCGGAGCCCCGTCCCGCACGTCGGGTTCGGGGTCCGCTCGTGTTGCTAGCCCCTCCGGCGTTCACTTACCCGGCCGCGCTCCTGCTCTGTCTGGTTCCGGTCCCCGGCGCGTAGCTCCGCCCTTAGGGGCGCGCGCGCCGGCAATTTGAATTTAAAGGGGTAGTGCGCCGGTAATTGGTTCATTGCCGGGCACTGCTCCTATTTAGTCCGGCCACTTCCTGCCGACCCTCGCCGGATGCTTGGTGTATATTCCATGGTGAAAGCGTTCCAGAGGGTTCCTGTCTTGCCTTACCGTGTACCGACTCCTTGCTTGTCTACCGTCTATGAACCAGAGCTGCCTATCCTGACCTCCTGCCTGTCTACGACCACGATCCTGCCTGCCGTTACTGTACCTCGCACTCTTGGCCGCCACCGCAGGCAAGCCCCGCCTGTAGTAGTGACCTGGTGGAAACCCGCCGCAGCAAGACCATCCTTTGCGGCGGGCTCTGGTGAATACCGGGTCCCACTTAGATTCCACTCCCTGGTGTGGGCTTACGCCATCGCCTGCGGTGGTCCAGTGGATCCACCTCCAGACCATAACACACCTAAACTATCATGTGATCGGAAATTTCCAATAAGCCTAAAAACCGAGCCGAATTCAACTTTTGGCGATAATATCGCTCATCCCTAGTAAACACAAAAAAGCATAGCATTATCAAGGCAAGTACATAGAAAGTTTGAAGGCCTGGCAGTGTTTGTGGTTAAAGGGCTCATTATAATAGTTGAAAATAAATAACATCAGGTGTTAAAGATTATGCCCCTCATTGCACTCCACCTGTGTAGGGCTGGGTGTTACGGTAGCCATGGAGGTTTGGGCCGGATTCAGGAGAAATTTGGTATAATCGGTTCCTTAGGTTATTGGTAGCGTTATTGTTAATGTTGGCATTGGTATAGTGTGATTTGCTTGGTAGCAGTATGATGGTGATGTGTATGGTGAGGTATTTGCTCCATTATCTAGTAACTGCATGACCATTATTAACAGATAATGATAAATGATCATAGTTGGGGGAGAGGCTGGCAGGGGGTTGGTGCCCAACCAAAAGTTTTCTATGGGGCTCAGGCTTCTCTAGCAATGCCCCTGGTTATAGATGTTGCTGTAGGTTTTATAGTACTAGCAAAAGAGACACATTAACTTATAATTATTGTGATCCTTTCAAGACCCTAATCATTGTGCAGATATTCAATACACCCCTTTTGATAAATGCTTCCAGAAGTTCAGAACAGAAAATCAACGTTGAACTCTTGTCTATATTGTGTCTGAGTTTAGTTGAGCAGTGTGTTTGGCTACACTCTGAAGTTCCATAGAACAGAATAAAGAGTTCTGCGCAAGCGTGACCAGCTCTATATTTTGCTCTACAAATAATCTATAAACATCACAAAGATGTCAAGGTAAGTTTGTTACTGGTCTGAACTTTCTCTTGCATTTCATGTGTATGTATGGAGAAGAAATCATTACATCAAAGATCCTAAACATTTATATTAAAGTTTACGCAGATCTGCTGTACTCACCAGTTGTTAATGTGGTAGAATTCATGGCCGATCCATTGGAGCTTTGTGACGTTACTGAAAAAAGTAAAGTTGTGGAAGGACTTGATGATAGCAGTGCTGCCAATGATAAAAATAATAACATTTAACAGTTCTATAGAACAGATGTCCCCAACTCTAGTCCTCAAGGCCCACCAACAAGTCATGTTTTCAGGATTTCCTTAGCATTGCACAGGTGATTTAATTATTGTCAGTGCGTTCTGTGGGAGATCCTTAAAACATGAACTGTTGGTGGGGCGTGATGACTGGAGATGGGGAACACTGCTTTAGAACATACAAGACTCAATAAGAAACCTTTTGATTATAAAAAGTCACATTTTTCCAAACCTGTGAAGTCCCCCCTTATTGTACTACAAGTACCATTCACAATGTGCCACCACTAGCGTTCATAAGGTTCCTATTCTCTGTAATACCATGAAGCTTCTAATTTTCATATGCCAGATTCTAATAAGCTTTGAAATAACCCATCACCAACAGTAAAAACAAAATATATATCTCAACGCTATCATACCATACTATATAATTAACATTAGAAGTCAAGGTCACAAAAAGAAGGCTTAGGACATGACTTGGGTAGTTTATTGAAAACATCTATGGTCAGAGGTTGTAGTACTCCCTCTGGAAGGAGACATTAAAGGAGTTTCCCACCATAGACCTTGATGGCATGTTGCTAGGAAGTGTGACCAATGTCTAATAGGTATTGGTCCCACCTCTGGGACCTGCATATATAACTGGGGAATTGGCCCCCGAAAGTGTCGGCTCAGAATGGATGGTCAGTTTCTCTCATGCACAACTCTCCATTCTGTTCTATAGAAGTCCTGAGTTTAGTTGAGCGGTGTGTTTGGCTACACTTTAAACTTCTATAGAACAGAATAAAGAGTCCTGCGCAATCGTGACCAGCTCTCTATTTTGCTCTTTAACTTTCGGGGCCCCCTTTCTGAGAAAGTTGCAGGCCCCAGATGTGGGACTCGCACCTATTAGACTTTGCAAATTTGTTGTCGAAGTCTATGGTGGGAACACCCATTTAAACTACAGGGTAACCTGTTTAGAACAGAATTAACAGTCTTAAAGGACTTTATGCATATTTTCCCATAAGGGAATTATATGATTTCTTCCTACCTGTGTGTAATCAATAGTAAAGTAAGGTTACACACTCTCAGAGCTACTTTGTAATCACAGTTTTCAGTAGTGTTCTACTTACAGGTAGGTGATACACTGCTTGTGTCAATTGTAGAATTGATGGTTATTGGGGTTGTTGTAGAGGAACTCGTACCAGTCGATGATGTTGATATGGCTAAAGAAATAAAATGTCGAGACCATAATATTATATTCAAACAGAAGCAAAATGTGAGAACAGTCTTGGGGGCCACAGCCCTATGGTTTACACATGTAGGTTTTATCCTTTACATTGAACCTTAGTTAGTTATCTGATGTAAAAGATGAAAATTGATCATAATAATGATATGAAAATAATAAATGGACATTACAGAAGAAATAAAAAGGCTTCTTATTCAAACATGGAAACTGTCATAGTCAAAAACATGACCAAATTCTATCTGTAGGGGCTAGTTTTGGAGATTACTCCAGACACTCAACCTAAGCATTCCCTGCCCAATTCTGACACTGGGTAACCTCCCCTCCCTCCTACGGTCTAGGGTGTGGTGCTTTCCTAGTTACCTTTACGAATCTGAGGATTCTTGGGAAATTCTGAAAGTACACTGAGCACAATTTATGAAAGATAACTCCCAAACCAAAGATATCACCCCTACTATGGTTGACGGGCAAGGCGGTAATGCATGAAGCACTTTTTTAAGAATTTCAGAAAACCTCCCTACAACCTGAGTCTGCATTCAAATCAGAATTAACCAGTATTTACGTGCCCCACCACTCTAATTCCAGCATTATTACAGCTCTGCTGTTCTCCAATGGTTTTTAGCAGTGAAATCACATTTATTGTTCAGATAACAATGAGCCAATCACTGCCTTCATTGGTCACATTCCTATGCATGGGAAAAATAACCACTGAGGCCAGTAAATGTCTCATGGTCATGTGAGTAATGAGTTTGAGGTCACTGCAAACAGACAAGCAATGGCACTGGAGCTCTGATAATAATAGAACAATGGCAATGGAAGAAGAAAGTGAAAGTTTTTTTTATACAGTCCAAGGGTATAGGGGATTTCCTGAAACTTCTGGAAAACTCAAGTAAAGATTGCAGACTCCCTAATAACTTGACCTTTTGTTTAACTCCAGTCAATTCAGATTATAGCATAATCAGTCAATCTAATAACCAAGGCCTAATAGTAACAGTCAGGACTGGAACAAGTATCCTGGTGCTCTAGGCAAATAAGGCATATAGTGCCCCTAATGGAAAATTTAGCCCATTTTACACCTCCTTGACCCCCTTTCCTGCCTGGGATGAAGTGGAGTCCTAGGCGATCACCTACATTTGCCTACCTGTTGTCCCAATCGTCATACATTTTCTATTTTATGTAATTACTCTACAAATACTCTATAAACATCACAAAGATGTCAAGTCAAGTTTGTTACAGGTCTGAACTTTTTCTTGCATTTATATGTATGTATGGAGAAGATAGCATTACAGCAAAAGCCTAAACATTTATATCAAAATTTAGACAGAACTCTTGTACTCACCAGTTGTTAATTTGGTAGAATTCATGGCCGTTCCATTGGTGCTTTGTGTCGTTACTGAAAAAAGTAAAGTTGTGGAAGGACTTGATGATGGCAGTGCTGCCAATGATGAACATTGTAACATTTAACAGTTCTATAGAACATACAAGACTCAATGAGGAGAATACTCTTGATTTAAAAAAGACACATTTTTCCAAACCTGTGAAGTTTCCCCTTATTGTACGATAAATACCATTCACAATGTACCACCACTAACGTTCATAAGGTTCCTCTTTTCTGTAATCCTACAAAGCTTCTTATTTTCATGTGCCCGATTCTAATAAACTTTGAAATAACCCATCAAACATTAGAAGTCAAGGTCCCAAGAAGGAGTCTAAGGAAGTTACTTGGGTAGTTTATTGAAAACATCTTTCTATGGTCAGATCATCAAGGATATGCTAAAATAGTTGTTCCAAGTCTTTCCATACATGAGGAAATCTATCTGGCTGATATAAGTAAACACCCGTGTATAGCATCTCTCAATGATGTTTTTGTGTTCTAATGACTTTTTCTAGTAAGATAATAGTAATGTTGTAGCTCTCACTCTGGAAGGAGACATTAAAGGGGTTTTCCACCATAGACCTTAATTGCATGTTGCTAGGATATGCCACTAATGTCTAAGAGATATTGGTCCCACCTCTGGGACCTGCATATATAACTGGGGAATGGGCCCCCGAAAGTGTCAGCTCAGAATGGAAAGTTAGTTTCTCTCATGCACAACTCTCCATTCTGTTCTATGGGAGTTCTGAGTTTAGATGAGTGGTATGTTTGGCAACACTCTGAACTTCCATAGAACAGAATAAAGAGTCCTGCCCAAGCGTGGCCAGCTCTCTATTTTGCACTTTAACTTTCGGAGCTGCCTTTCTGAGAAAGGTTAAGGCCCCAGATGTGGGACCTGCACCTTTTAGACTTAGCAATATGTTGTCAAAGTCTATGGTGGGTACATCCATGTAAACTACAGGATAACCATATTAAGAACAGAATTAACACAGTCTTAAAGGACTTTATGCATATTTTCCCATAAGGATATTCCTACCTGTGTGTAATCAATAGTACTGTAAGGTTATACACTTTCAGAGCTACTTTGTAATCACAGTTTTCAATAGTGTTCTACTTACAGGTAGGTGATACACTGCTTGTGCCAATTGTGGAAGTGATGGTCATTGGGGTTGTTGTAGAGGAAGACGTACTAGTCGATGATGTTGATATGGCTAAAAAAATAAAATGTCGAGACCATAATATTATATTCAAACAGAAGGGAAATGTAAGAACAATCTTGGGGGCCACAGCCCTATGATTAACACATGTAGGTTTTATCCTTTACATTGAACCGTAGTTAGTTATCTGATGTAAAAGATAGAAATTGATTATAATATTGGGAAAAAATAACAAATGGAAAATACAGAAGAAATAAAAAGGTTTCTTATTCGAACATGGAAACTGTAATAGTCAAAAACGTGACCATATGCTATCTGTAGTTTTGGAGATTACTCCAGACACTCAACCCAAGCATTCCCTGCCCAAATCTTACACTGGGTAACCTCCCCTCTCTCCTGCAGTCTAGGGCAGGGGTCCTCAAACTACGGCCCGTGGGCCGCATGCGGCCCGCCGAGGACTTTTATCCGGCCCGCAGTCCACTAAGACCCTGCTAAAATCAATAGCTAAGCTGGCCCCTGTAAGTGATTGATGGAGGGTGGACACTCGTCACCCATACTATGGGAGGTGCTGTGGGCGGTGACGGGTGATGTGAGGAGCACAACGTTAGGGGCCAGTTTATGTGGAATGGGGTGTGTGCGGGCAGTTTGCAGAGGACGGGAGGTACCTGAGTGACGAAGGGCGGGCACTCTGCAGAGGACGGGAGGTGCCTGAGTGACGGAGGGCGGATACTTACAATCTATGGGAGGTACCTGTGAGTGAGTTCTGGAGTGTCTGCAGAGTGCCCGCACCCCCCCTCCCACACAGCGTTCCCCCCCCAGGCGAGGGAAGGCCGAAGCCCTCGCGCCGAATGTCAGGGCCGGAGCCCCCCGCACCCTGTGAGTTAGGGCAGGAGCCCCCCTCCCCTTGTTAGTCAGGGCAGGAGCCCCCCTCCCCCTGCTGTGTCAGGGCAAGAGCCCCCTTATGAGGCAGGGCAGGAGCTCCCCTCCCCCTGCTGTTTCAGGGCAGGAGCCCCCTTATGAGTCAGGGCAGGAGCCCCCTCCCCCAGTTGTGTGAGGGCAGGAGCCCCCCTCCCCTTGTGAGTCAGGGCAGGAGCCCCCCTCCCCTTGTGAGTCATGGCAGGAGCCCCCCTCCCCTTGTGAGTCAGGGCAGGAGCCCCCCTCCCCTTGTGAGTCAGGGCAGGAGCCCCCCTCCCCTTGTGAGTCAGGGCAGGAGCCCCCCACCCTGCTGTGTCAGGGCAGGAGCCCCCCACCCTGCTGTGTCAGGGCAGGAGCCCCCCTCCCCTTGTTAGTCAGGGTAGGAGCCCTTCCCCACTGTGTCAGGGCAGGAGACCCCCCTCCTTGTGCGCTGTCAGGGCAGGTGACCGCTTGTGAGGTGAGGCAGAAGCTCCCCTCCCTGAGTGTCAGGGCAGGAGCCCTCCCCGAGTGCCTGAGTCCGGATAGCCTGGAGACAGGAGCCAACTTGGTCGGACAGAGGTAACCACTTTTTTAGAAGCCCTGTAATTATTATGGATTGTACTGTGCTTTCCCAGTCCCTGTTGCTTGCTTAGCTTTTCAGGTGTTTGGGAAAGCTGGGTGAAGACGTTAGTAGAGCTCACAATGTCGGACACATTTGTTATAGATTCCACAGTTTTCCCAGATGACAAGTTTGTCTAGTTTAGTGGTTATCTTTTCCTGGCACCCATCCCTAATAATTGCTCAGAAGACTTGTCATCTGGGAGAGCTGGAATCTATAACAAATGTGGTCAGCATTGGGAATTTTACAAATGTTGTCATGGTGAGTGACCAGCAACGCTGTATACACCGATACAAATCCCCTGTGGGTAAACGTGAAAAAGTAAAAAAAAAGAAAAAAGTGAAACACGAAAAATAAAATAAAAAGCAATCAAAAAGCCATATAGATGTGACACCAAGTAAACCGTCAGTTCATCCCGTAAAAAAGAAAAAAAGTCCTTACACAGCTCTGTTTACAGAAAAATAAAAATGTTATTGCTATCAGAAGACAGCAATGCATAAATATTATTTTACACAAAAACTTTTTTATTTAAAAAAAAGCGCTTCAACATGAAAAATTATATAAATTGGGTATCGCCATAATCGTATCGACCCCCAAAGTAAAACTTTTTTTAAAAACTATATTCCGGCCCTCTAATGGTGTGAGGGATCGTGAACTGGCTCCCGGTCTAAAAAGTTTGAGGACCCCTGATCTAGGGTGTGGCGCTTTCCTAGTTACCGTTGCGAATCTGAGGATTTTTGGGAACTTCTGAAAGTCCACTTGGCACAATTTATGAAAGATAACTCCCAACACGAAGATAACACCCCCCTACTATGGTTGATGGGCAAGGTGGTAATTCCTGAAGGACTTTTTTAAGATTTTCAGAAAACCTCCCTACAACCTGAGACTGCATTCAAATCAGAATTAACGAGTATTCACGTGCCCCACCACTCTAATTCCAGCATTGTTACAGCTCTGCTGTTCTCCAATGATTCTTAGCAGTGAAATCACATTTATTGTTTAGATGACACTGAGCCAATCACTGTCTTCATTGGTCACATTCCTATGCATGGGAAAAATAACCACTAAGGCCAGTAAATGGCTCATGGTCATGTGAGCAATGAGTTTGAGGTCACTGCAAGAAGACCGGCAATGGCACTGGGGCTCTGATAATACTGAACAGTGGCAATGGAAGAGGTAAGTGCCATTTTTTTATTTATTTATTTTTTTTTATTTTAATACAGTCCCAGGGTATAGGGGGTTTTCTGACATTTCTGGAAAACCCAAGTAAAGATTGCAGACTCTCTAATAACTTACCCTTTGGTTTAACTCCAGCCAATTCCGATTATAGCATAATCAGTCAACCTAATATCCAGAGGCCTAATAATAACATTCAGGACTGGAACAAGTATTCTAATGCCCTAGGCAAATAAAGCATATAGTGCCATCGTAATGCAAAATTCAGCCCATTTTATACCTCTTTGAGCCACCTTCCTGCCTGGGATGAAATGGAGTCCTAGGCGGCCACCTACTTTCACCTACCTGTTGCCTCGGCCCTGGTAACAGTCATATGTTTCTCTTTTTATGTAAATTACTCTACAAAAACTCTATAAACATCACAAAGATGTCAAGGTAAGTTTGTTACTGGTCTAAACCAGGGGTCCTCAAATTACGGCCCGCGGGCCGCATGCGGCCCGCCGAGGACTTTTATCCGGCCCGCAGTCCACAAAGACCCTGCTAAAATCAATAGCTAAGCTGGCCCCTGTAAGTGATTGATGGAGGGCGGACACTCGTCACCCATACTATGGGAGGTGCTGTGGGCGGTGACGGGTGACGTGAGGAGCGCAACATTAGGGGCCAGTTTATGTGGAATGGGGTGTGTGTGGGCACTTTGCAGAGGATGGGAGGTACCTGAGTGATGGAGGGCGGGCACTCTGCAGAGGACGGGAGGTGCCTGAGTGACAGAGGGCGGCTACTGACCATCTGCGGGAGGTACCTGTGAGTGAGTTCCGGAGTGTCCGCCCTCCGTTACTCAGGCACCTCCCGTTCTCTGCAGAGTGCCCACACCCACCCTCCCACACAGCGTTCCCCCCAACAGGAGAGGAAAGGCAGAAGCCCTCTCTCCGAATGTCAGGGCAGGAGCCCCCCTCACCCTGTGAGTTAGGGCAGGAGCCCCCCTCCCTTGTTTAGTCAGGGCAGGAGCCCCCCTCCCCTGCTGTGTCAGGGCAAGAGCCCCCTTATGAGGCAGGGCAGGAGCTCCCTCCCCCTGCTGTTTCAGGGCAGGAGCCCCCTTATGAGTCAGGGCGGAGCCCACCTCCCCTGTTGTGTGAGGGCAGGAGCCCCCCTCCCCTTGTGAGTCAGGGCAGGAGCCCCCCTCCCCGTGTGAGTCAGGGCAGGAGCCCCCCTCCCCTTGTGTGAGTCATGGCAGGAGCCCCCCTCCCCTTGTGAGTCAGGGCAGGAGCCCCGCTCCCCTTGTGAGTCAGGGTAGGAGCCCCCCACCCTGCTATGTCAGGGCAGGATCCCCCCACCCTGCTGTGTCAGGGCAGGAGCCCCCCTCCCCTTGTTAGTCAGGGTAGGAGCCCTTCCCCACTGTGTCAGGGCAGGAGACCCCCCTCCTTGTGCTATGTCAGGGCAGGAGCCCCCCTTGTGAGGTGAGGCAGAAGCTCCCCTCCTGAGTGTCAGGGCAGGAGCCCTCACCCGAGTGCCTGAGTCGGATAGCGTGAGACAGGAGCCAACTTGGTCGGACAGAGGTAACCACTTTTTTAGAAGCCCTGTAATTATTATGGATTGTACTGTGCTTTCCCAGTCCCTTTTGCTTGCTTAGCTTTTCAGGTGTTTGGGAAAGCTGGGTGAAGACCTTACTAGAGCTCACAATGTCAGACACATTTGTTATAGATTCCACAGTTTTCCCAGATGACAAGTTTGTCTAGTTTAGTGGTTATCTTTTCCTGGCACCCATCCCTAATAATTGCTCCGAAGACTTGTCATCTGGGAGAGCTGGAATCTATAAGAAATGTGGTCAGCATTGGGAATTCTACAAATGTTGTCATGTGAGTGACCAGCAACGCTGTATACACCAATACAAATCCCCTGTGGGTAAACGTGAAAAAGTAAAAAAAAAAGTGAAACACGAAAAATAAAATAAAAAGCAATCAAAAAGCCATATAAATGTGACACCAAGTAAACCGTCAGTTCATCCCGTAAAAAAAAAAAAAAAACTTAAACAGCTCTGTTTACAGAAAAATAAAAATGTTATGGCTATCAGAAGACAGCAATGCATAAATATTATTTTACACAAAAACTTTTTTATTTAAAAAAAAGCGCTTCAACATGAAAAATTATATAAATTGGGTATCGCCATAATCGTATCGACCCCCAAAGTAAAACTTTTTTTAAAAACTATATTCCGGCCCTCTAATGGTCTGAGGGATCGTGAACTGGCTCCCGGTCTAAAAAGTTTGAGGACCCCTGGTCTAAACTTTCTCTTGCATTTCATATGTATGTATGGAGAGGATAGCATTACATCAAAGATCCTAAACATTTATATCAAAGTTTACGAAAAACTCCTGTACTTACCAATTATTAAAATAGTAGAATTAATGGCTGATGCATTGCTGCTTTGTGTCGTTACTGAAAAAAGAAAAGTTGTGGAAGGACTTGATGATGGCAGTGCTGCCAATTATAAAAATAATAACATTTAACAGTTCTATAGGACAGGGGTCCCCTACTCCAGTCCTCAAGGCCCACCAACAGGTCATGTTTTCTGGATTTCCTTAGTATTCGATTGGTGATCTAATTATTGTCAGAGCATTCTGTGGGAGAACCTGAAATCATGACCTGTTGGTTGGCCTTGAGGACTGGAGTTGGGGAACACTGTTATATAACTTACAAGACTCAATGAGAAAAAAAAACCTCTTGATTTAAAAAAATGTCACATTTTCCCAAACCTGTGAAGTTTCGCTTATTGTAGTATAAGTACCATTCACAATGTGCTACCACTAACGTTCATAAGGTTTCTCTTCTCTATATTCCCACAGCGCTTCTTATTTTCACATGCCAGATTCTAATAAGCTTTGAAATAACCCATCACCAACAGGAAAATAATATATATCTCAAATCTATCATACCATACTATACAATTAACATTAGAAGTCAGGGTCCCAAGAAGGAGTCTAAGGACATGACTTGGATAGTTTATTGAAAACATCTGTCTATGGTCAGATCGTCAAGGTTATGATAAAAGAGTTGTTGCAAGTCTTTCCTTACATGAGGAACTCTGTCTGGTTGATATAAGAAAACACCCATGTATAGAATCTCTCAATGATGTTTTTATGCCCTAATGACTGTTTCTAGTAAGATAGTAGTAATGTTGTAGCACTCCCTCTGGAAGGAGACTTTAAAGGGATTTCCCACCATAGACTTTGATGACATGTTTCTACTGTAGGATATGCCACCAATGTCTAATAGGTATTTATCCCACTTCTGGGACCTGCACAAATAACTGGGGAATGGGCCCCCCAAAAGTGTTGGTTGAGAATGGAGAGTTAGTTTCTCTCATGCACAACTCTCCATTCTGTTCTATAGAAGTCCTGAGTTTAGTTGAGCGGTGTGTTTGGCTACACTCTGAACTTCTATAATAAAGAGTCCGGCGCAAGTGTGACCAGCTCTCTATTTTGTTCTTTATTTTTCGGAGACCCCTTTCCGAGAAAGGTTAAGGCCCTAGATGTGGGAGCCACACCTATTAGACTTCTTCCTACCTGTGTGTATTCAATAGTACAGTAAGGTTATACACTTTCAGAGCTATGTTGTAATCACAGTTATCAATAGTGTTCTACTTACAGGTAGGTGATACACTGCTTGTACCAATTGTGGAAGTGATGGCCATTCGGGTTGTTGTTGAAGAAGTCGTACTAGTTGATGGTGTTGATATGGCTAAATAAATAAAATATCAGGACCATAATATTATATTCAAACAGAAGGAAAATGTGAGAACAGCCCTAAGGTTTACACATGTAGGCTTTGTACTTTACATTGAACCTTAGTTAGTTATCTGATGTAAAAGATGGAAATTGATCATAATGATGAGAAAAAATAATAAATGGAAATTACAGAAGAAACAAAAGGCTTCTTATTTGAACATGGAAACTGTAATAGTCAAAAACATGACCAAAAAATTATTGAGGCAGGTGCATGGACAAGGAAAAATGATTGGAAAAATAGAATATGTAATATTAGACATTGTACAGTGTAAATAAAGATCGAAAGCACTAAAGGCTCTTATACACATAGAAAAAACTAGGTCGAACCTGAGAATTCACTCAGCCAATGATCTTATGTGTATGAGGGGACATCCCAAATCTCTAAAGGTCAATGTTGGATATTCCCATACCCGATCCTTTGTTCCTATAGCAGATAAGACACTTCCTGCGGGGTCAGGATGTTACTTATTTCTTTCTCCCCACTGAAGCTATCAATTACAGTTGTAGCAAATCTAAACTTGACAGATAATGCACCACGATATCATGGCACAGAATGTTATCTCAACTCTTTCAAGGCTTTTCAATGGTTTATGTTTTTGAATAAGAAAGGATAACTCAAAAAGCCGTGATATCTCCAAAATTAACTCTACTACATCTGTACACACAGATGAGGCAAGGGTGGGGTTGAACAGGGAGAAATAGCAATTATTCCATGTGTATGGCCCCCATTTACAGTATATGTGAAATTAGTGAATATAATATAATTAGTGATAAAATTCTTCACTTACACATTGAGAACAATAGGATGGGTGAACACAAAAAAGCATAGCTTGACCAAGGCAACTACATAGAAAGTTTGGTGGCCTGGTAGTGTTTGTGGTTATAGGGCTCATTATAATAGTTGAAAATAAATGACATCAGGTGTTAAAGATTATGCCCCTCATTGCACTCAACCTGTGTAAGGCTGGGTGTATTCAATAGTACAGTAAGGTTATTCACTTTCAGAGCTACTTTGAAATTACAGTTTTCAATAATGTTCTACTTACAGGTAGGTGATATACTGCTTGTGCCAATTGTAGAAGTGATGGCCATTGGGGTTGTTGTTGAGGAAGTCGTACTAGTTGATGATGGTGATGTGGCTAAAGAAATAAAATATCGGGACCATAATATTATATTCAAACAAAAGGGAAATGTGAGAACAATCTTGGGGGCCACAGCCCTAAGGTTTACACATGTAGGTTTTCTCCTTTACATTGAGCCTTAGTTAGTTATCTGATGTAAAAGATGGAACCTACTAACAAGAGGCCAAATAGTAATAATCAGGACTGGAACAAGTATTCTGGTACCCTAGGCAAATAAGGCATATAGTGCCCCCTTAATGGAAAATTCAGCCCACTTTACACCTCCTTGAGCCCCCTTCCTTGCTGGGATGAAGTGGAGTCCTAGATGGTCGCCGACCTTTGCCTACCTTTTGTCCCGGCCCTGGTAACAGTCATACTTTTTCTATTTTTATGTAAATTACTTTACAAATACTCTATAAACATCACAAAGATGTCAAGTCAAGTTTGTTACAGGTCTGAACTGTCTCTTGCAATTCATATGTATGTATGGAGTAGATAGCATTACATCAAAGACCCTAAACATTTATATCAAAGTTTACGCAGATCTCCTGTACTCACCAGTTGTTAATGTGGTAGAATTCATGGCCGATCCATTGGTGCTTTGTGTCGTTACTGAAAAAAGTAAAGTTGTGGAAGGACTTGATGATGGCAGTGCTGCCAATGATAAATATGATAACATTTAACAGTTTTATAGAACATACAAGACTCGATGAGAAGAAACCTCTTGACCTAAAAAAAAGTTTCACATTTTCCCAAACCTGTAAATGTTCCGCTTATTGTACTATAAGTACCATTCACAATGTACCACCACTAACATTCATATGGTTCCTCTTCTCTGTAATCCCACGAAGCTTCTTATTTTCATATGCCCGATTCAAATAAACTTAGAAATAACCCATCACCAACAGGAAAAAAATATATATCTCAATACTATCCTACCATACTGTATAATTAACATTAGAAGTCAAGGTCCCAGGAAGGAGTCTAAGGACATGACTTGGGTAGTTTATTGAAAACATCTATTTATGATCAGATCTTCAAGTTTAAGATAAAAGCGTTGTTCCAAGTCTTTCCATACATGAAGAACTCTATCTAGCTGATATTGGAAAACACCCATGTATAGCATCTCTCAATGATGTTTTTATGCCCTAATGACTTTGATGGCATGTTGCTAGGATATGTCACCAATATCTAATAGGTATTGGTCCCACCTCTGGGACCTGCACATATAACTGGGGAATGGGCCCCAGGGAATCATGTAAGGGAATTACATGATTTCTTCCTACCTGTGTGTATTCATTAGTACAGTAAGGCTATACACTTGCAGAGCTACTTTGTAATCACAGTTTTCAACAGTATTCTACTGTACTTACAGGTAGGTGATACACTGCTTGTGCCAATTGTAGAATTGATGGCCATTGGGGTTGTTGTAGAGGAAGTCGTACCAGTCAATGATGTTGATATGGCTAAAGAAATAAAATATCAGGACCATAAGATTATATTCAAACAGAAGGGATATATGAGAACAACCTTCTGGGCCGCAGCCCTAAGGTTTACACATGTAGGTTTTATCATTTACATTGAACCTTATTTAGTTATCTGATGTAAAAGATGGAAATTTATCATTAAATATTGTGAAAAAATAATAAATGTAAATTACAGAAGAAATAAAAAGGCTTATTATTCGAACATGGAAATTGTAATAGTCAAAAACATGACCAAATGCTATCTGTAGGGGCTAGATTTGGATATTACTCCAGACACTCAATCCAAGCATTCCCTGCCCAAATCTGACACTGGGTAACCTCCCCTCTCCTATGGTCTAGGGTGTGGCACTTTCCTAGTTACCTTGTCATGAATCTGAGGATTTTTTTAAATTTCTGGAAGTCCACTGGGCACAATTAATGAAAGATAACTCCCAACATGATGATAACACCCCCTACTATGGTTGACGGGCAAGGCTGTAATGCCTGAAGGACTTTAATATTTTCAGAAAACCTCCCTACAACCTGAGATTGCATCAAATCAGAATTAACCAGTAATCACGTGCCCCACCACTCTAATTCCAGCATTGTTACAGCTCTGCTGCTCTCCAATGATTCTTAGCAGTGAAATCACATTTAATGTTCAGATGACAATGAGCCAATAACTACCTTCATTGGTCACATTTCTATGCATGGCAAAAATAACCACTGAGGCCAGTAAATGGCTCATGGTCATGTGAGTAAGAAGTTTGAGACCACTGCAAGCAGACCAGCAATGGCACTGGAGCTCTGATAATACTGGAACAGTGGCAATGGAGGTAAGTGCCAGTTTTTTGTTTTTTTTTTATACAGTCCCAGGGTATAGGTGGTTTTCTGAAATTTCTGGAAAACCCAAGTAAAGATTGTAGACTTCGTAATAACTTGCCCTTTGGTTTAACTCCAGCCAATTCTGATTATAGCATAATCAGTCAACCTAATATCCAGAGGCCTAATAGTAACAGTCAGGATTGGAACAAGTATTCTGATGCCCTAGGCAAATAAAGCGTATAGTGCCCCCAATGGAAAATTCAGCCCATTTTATACTTCCTTCAGCCCGCTTCCTGTCTGGGATAAAGTGGAGTCCTAAATGGTCGCCTACCTTCGCCTACCTGTTGTCCCGGCCCTGGTAACAGTCATGCGTTTTATCTTTTTATGTAAATTACTCTACAAATAGTCTATAAACATCAAAAAGATGTCAAGTCAAGTTTGTTACATGTCTGAACTTTCTCTTGCAAGTGTGACCAGCTCTCTAGTTTGCTCTTTAACTTTTGGGGCCTCCTTTCTGAGAAAGGTTAAGGCCCCAGATGTGAGACCCGCACCTATTAGACCTAGCAATATGTTGTCAAAGGCTATCGTGTCAGGTGTGGGAATTCCTTGAGAAATTGATCGAAAAACATTAAGGGCCACATGTATGAAACGGTTTTGGTCTAAAACTCACTTTTTTCCCCATAGGTTTCTATAGGGAAAAAGTGAGTTTTAGACCAAAACCGTTTCATACATGTGGCCCTAAGACTCTGTTGATACCTTTCATGTCTATTATTTATATCTAGAAACTGTTTATATACTATTTGCATGAATCATTCTCTATTTCTATTTCCCTTGACCAGTTAAATCAGATATTATAGGCTTGAAATGCACAGCTTTTTGCAAGAAAACTACCTTCAGGATGTATCTCTCCTGAATGACGCTGAGGACATTAAAAAATGGATTCACTATGGATTAATAAGAAGATAGCTTAAGCAAAAGCAGACTAACATGGCATAGAGGACATTTGTTTCGACATCCGGCATCCGGGACAGTAAACAACTCGGACGGTTTAAACAATTTGAACGGTTTAACATTGTGCAAAGCATGCAGAAATGTATATTACCATATAAAGAACTTGCACTTGATTTAGTACTAACTCGTCCCATCAAATGTCAATTAACCAATGATCCGATAACACATACTGTGACAAATGCTTACGTAACAAGTGATATAAAATCTCATGTACTTCCCTGTATTAAACACAGTTATATTATCCATCACTCTGACTGTATAGCATTACTGGGGGGTCCCCGCTGCTTGCAGCAAAATATATACTATTTGGAGGAGGTAGCAATTTGGCAGGAGTACAGATACAAAAAGGGGGGTTAAACTATACTTATCAATCATGGGTACACCCATTTAAACTACAGGGTAACCATGTTACGAGCAGAATTAACACAGTCTTACAGGACTTTATGCATATTTTCCCATAAGGGAATTACATGATTTCTTCCTACCTGTGTGTATTCAATAGTACAGTAATACACTTTCAGAGCTACTTTGTATTCACAGTTTTCAATAGTGTTCTACTTACAGGTAAGTGATATACTGCTTGTGCCAATTGTAGAAGTGATGGTCATTGGGCTTGTTGTTGAAGAAGTCGTACTAGTTGATGATGTTGATATGGCTAAAGAAATTAAATATGATATAATACTATTTTCAAAGAGAAGGGAAATGTGAGAACAATATTGGGGGTTTTATCCTTTACACTGAACCTTAGTTAGTTATCTGATGGAAAAGATGGAAATAGATCATAATGATGGGAAAAAATAATAAATGGAAATCACAGAAGAAATAATTTTTGAACATGGAAACTATAGCAGTCAAAAACATGACCAAAAAATTACTGAGGCAGGTGCATGGACAAGGAATAGTAATTAGAAAAATAAAAGATGTAATATTAGACATTGTATAGTGTAAAATAAAGATCTAAAGCACCAAAGACTCTCGTATATATAGGAAACACTAGATCAAACCTGAGAATTCAATCTTCCAATGCTCTTATGTGTGTGGGGTGTATCCCAAATCTCTAAAGGTGGATGTTGGACTTTCCCATGCTTGATCTTTTGTTCCTATATCAGATAAGCTACTGCCTGCAGGTTCAGGATGTTACTTATTTATTTCTCCCCACTAAAACGAACAATTACAGTTGTAGCAAATCTAAACTTGACAGATAATGCACCACAATATCATGGCACAGAATTTTATCTCAACTTTTTCAAGGCTTTTCAATGGTTTATGTTTTTAAATAAGAAAAGCCACAATGTCTTCAAAATTAACTCTACTACATCTGTACATCCATATGAGCTCTACTACATCTGTACATCCATATGAGACATGGGTGGGGTTGAGCAGGAAGAAATAGCAATTATCCATGTGTATGGCCCCCGTTTGCAGTATATGAGAAATTAGTGAATATAATATAATGAGAAGATAAAATTCCTCACTTCCACATTGAGAACAATAGAATGGGTGAACACAAAAAAGAAACATAGCTTGACCAAGGCAGGTACATAGAAAGCTTGAAGGCTGGGTTTTACTTGTGGTTATTGGACTCATTGTAATAGTTGAAAAAAAATTACATCAGGTGTTAAAGATTATGCCCCTCATTGCACTCCACCTGTGTAAGGCTGGGTGTCATGGCATCCATGGATATTTGGGCTGGTTACAGAAGAAATTGGGGTATTATCGATTCCTTATGTAATAGGGTTATTGGTTATGTTGGTCTTGGTATAGTGTGATTTGTTTGGTAGCAGTATGATGGTGATGTGTATGGTGAGGTATTTGCTCCATTATCTAGTAACTGTATGACCATTGGGGGAGAGGCTGGCGGGGTAGGTGCCCATCCAAAAGTTTGCTATGGGTCTCAGGCTTCTCTAGTAATGCCCCTGGTTATAAATGTTGCTGTAGGTTTTATCATACTAGCAAAAGAGACACATTAACTTATAATTGTTGTGCTCCATTTAAGACCCTAATCATTGTGCAGATATTCAATACACCTCTTTATATAAATGTTTCCAGAAGTTCAGAGCAGAAAATCAACTTAATGCACATTGAACTCTCCTCTATATTGTGTCTAATTTGTATTATACTGTTTAATAGAAAAACATAAAGCTCCAGGGATCAATGTGAGTGAAGGACATCAACCATAAGGGAACATAAACCAGTTTGAATAGTTTCTCACGTGAACATGGAGAACAGTTGGATGGACGGACACAGTACATGGTTACCCTGTAGTTTAAATGGGTGTACACACGATAGCCTTTGAAAACATATGGCTGAATCTGTGTCCAGCAAAATCCATCTGACCACCGATACATGGACTAGTAAGCACGGTCAAGGCTGCTACATCTCTGTGACAGCTCACTTGGTGAGCTGGGTGGATGTCTCTGGTGGTGACAGTGGCTCTCAGGCTTGGCGCACACTTTTCAAAACCGCGGGGATGGTGCAGTTTTCTTTCCCCCAAGGTCCACGGGTAGCATCATGTGCCAAGAGAAACCAGGCCATGTTGAAATTAATGTGTCTTGGAGACCATCAACAGGTCAAGAGCTGTGGATGGCTAAGTGCAATGAGACCGAGCAGTGGCTGGGTGACAAGAACCTGGTGCCACGCAAGGTGGTATGCGACAACGGGCGAAATCTCCTTGCTGCCCTTAAGATCGGTAGGCTGGAGCACATCCCTTGCCTGGCACACATCATGATCCTCGTTGTCCAGAAATTTCTAAAGCGCTACCAGGGTCTTGACTGCCTGCTGAGGAAGGATCGAGGTCTGAGCTCACACTTCTGGCTTTCGCACCCTGCTTCGTCCCGGCTGGCTGCGTTACATCGTCATCTTGGCCTCCCCATCAACCATCTCCTTGTTGACATGGCAACACGCTGGAATTCCACCCTCCACATGCTCCAGCAATTGTGGCAGCAATTACACAGTATGAAGTGGCGCATGGCCTGACAAGCAGTGGTGTGGACCTCGGAGAGTTGAGCCATCGAGAGTGGAGGCAGGTGAAAGACCTCTGCACAGCCTTGCCAGTTTTGAAGAAGCCACCAAAATTGTCAGTGAGGACAATGCCCTTGTCAGCATAAACATTGTGGTGATATTAGTTCTGGAACAAGTTTTGGACACTCTGAAACAGCAGGTCCCACCAGTGATGGAGCAGGAGACGGACACAGATGCAGACACAGAGTCTTACTCTCTGTCGGATCAAGAAGGCCCAACAGTTTTACAATTTTATAGGTCTTCATTAGGCGGTGGTTCGAGGTCCAGGGCTGGTGCAGGGTGGCGCCTCAACTCTCAGGGTACATCATTTGAGGAAAGTCAGGGCTGCGATGAAGCTGAGGACGAGGAAGCGGAGGAGGAGGATGAGGCATGGCTGGACATCGACTGTACCGATGTCCCTGCCTTAAAAAAAAAAGAGGTTGGTACGGATTAGAGGCGGAGGTGGAAGATGAGGAAGATGTGCTTAGTGCCCCTCGACCACAAGGCTTGGGAAATCCTGGCTCCATCTCTCACATGAGTGCTTGGATGCTCCATTTCCTCCAACATGATCCACACATTAAGGCCATCAAAATGAACAACAGTTACTGGGTGGCCACTCTCCTTGATCCCCGTTACAAAGCGAAAGTCTGCACTTTCCTTCCACCCAAATTGACAGTAGAATGCAGGAGTTTGAGACCATGCTCATTGATCAACTGGAGACATCTGTTGTGTCTGCTTCACGTTCTAATGTCATGGTGGAACAACGTCATCAAGTTGACAGCAGTAGAGTGCCAAGTAGCCATAGCAGCAGCAGCAGCAGGCATTGTGGCAGAAGCCTATTGGGTGACCTCTGGCAATCCTTATTTACCACCTCACCAATGCCTGTAATGCAGGGCACAAATCAGACACACAGAGACTGGCTTAAGATCATGGTGCACGACTATCTGCGTCTCAACACCGATGTTTTTGGATATGTTCCGGACCCAATTGATTTCTGGGTATCCAAAATAGATGAATGGCCCGAGCTTGCTCGCCACGGCATAGAGGTGTTGTCCTGCCCAGCAGCCAGCGTCATATCTGAGCGGACCTTCAGCACAGCTGGAGGAGTCATTACAGACAAACGCATCCAGCTTTCCACAGATAATGTGGATCGTTTGACTTTCATCAAGATGAATCAGGCGTGGATCTCTGATGATGTTGTTGCCCCAGTTGCTGAGGTCACTAATTAGTAGTCGGTCAACTTCACATTCCTCTTCCAAAAGAAATGGTCCTCCTAAAAAATTGTATTCAGATTGTCCAAAAGGTCATTTGGCTGATTTGGCGGCTAGGAGACTGTAAAAGACAACAATTGTACACTTTTTTAAAAAAAAAAAAAAACCTTATTCCAATTAGTCATTTCTTCATGAAAATTTAAAGCACTGTCAATTCTTTTGGGGTCCGTGTGCTGTAAGCAAACAACTATAATCCACATCCTATTGTAAAAAATGTTGTTTCTTACAGCCATTTCTTCTTTACAATTTTTACAAGTGCCCAAGAGGTGATTTGTCAAATTTTTGGGGTCCGTGTGCTGCAAACAGCTATAATCTAGGTCCTATTGTGAAAAATGTGGTTTCTAACAGGCATTTCTTCTGCACAATGTTTACAAGCGTCCAAAAGGTCATCATTTTTCCAGCTTTTGGGGTCAGGTTGCTGTAGGACCTAATCCAGGTCCTATTCCCAAAAATATTTTTAAAAAAGCTCTTTTATTCTGGCTAATTTTATTGCGTGTTGAAAAAGTCATTTTTGTTGCTTTTGGGATCAAGTAGCTGGAAAAGACTGTGATATTCAAGGTTCTATTCAAATAAACCCTTTGTGATCATAAGGGAACTTCTGCTGGTTTTGGGGTCAGGCTACTTTAAAATGCATGCCATGGGTGCCAATAGGGCAGTATTCCTGTCAGGGGCCCTAATCAAAAAGGGGCCCTGTGATATGTTAAAAACAGAAAGTAGTAATGGGTGGGCGCCCCATTTGATTTAGCTGCATCTGGCCATGTAACGGTTAATAGATAACTGACGACAGCCCTGGCTCTCACCATACCCACTCTAACTAGGACCCTGCCAGCTGAACCTCCGCGTTCCCTGTTGGGATGTTCTTGCTGCCACCACATATATGACAAGTAGTTGGTCCCTGGTGCAAAAAGTGATAGGGGTCTCCTGCCAGTTACCATGTGCCATTTCCAAGAAATGGTGTATTTTTTTGCTGTGGCTACTCCGTCCTCATGTTTTTGGTTAGCCATTGAATGGAATGAATTATTTCAGGCTGTGAATTTTTTTCTGTGACTCTTGTAGCCTAATTGTCTTGACTAAGATGTCGCATGTATCCAGTTTACCGTTGTGGATGTTAATTCCAGCTTTACCTCACCTGTTTGGGTGTAAAATTGAACCTGGTGAAAATAGGCGAGATGATTCCCCAAAATCTGGAATCTACTCGAAGCAGATTATTGGCCGAATCGCTCATTACTACTGCTCATCAACAAATCCAGACTGTTTGCAGCAGATGGAGCTGGTTCTGCTCTTACAACCCCAACCTCCCACCGCAGCTGTGGAAGTGGTACAAGAGCGCTGAGGAACCCCCAATCAGACCTGCGGGAGGATGGACGATGGCGCAAATAGATCTCTCTATCATTACCAATGGCTGCACTCTCTCACTGACACCACAAGTCCAGTATCTTGGGATAATCTTTCACTCCAATCTGGCGTTTCAAACCACACATCCAAAACCCTTACCCTTGCCTCCACCTGAAAAATATCTCCCGAATCTGCTCATTCCTTCACTTTGAAAGCGCAAAAATACTTGTCCATGACCTCGTCATCTCACGCCTAGACTATTGCAACATCCTTCTCTGTGGCCTCCAATCTAGCACCCTCACTCCCTTTAACTCTGCTGCCTGTCTGATTCACCTCTCTCCTTGTTACTCCTCTGCCTCTCCCCTTTCCCAATCCCTTCACTGGCTGCCCATTGCCCCCACCGGAATCATGTGGCCATGAAATGTAGTCGCCATGTCTCCAGTCCCTTAAACATACAGATTTTGAAGCATATGTTTCAGGACATGAAGCAGTGAAATGACGTTGTCCATCCTATAGTCCTGGCGACTGACAAATGACCTCTCGCGACATAACCCCCATGCCACTCCCCTCATCACTACTTGCCCGCTTCTGCAAGAAGCAGCGGATGTCTTCCCGACCTCTTTGCTGCCCACTGTCCTCAAATAGTTCGTCCTTACTGTATAGTGCGCAGAGCCCACAGCATATAGTAGTTCTCTGGCTGTGGGAGCGGAACGGGACAGAGGCGGGTTGAGGATAGGTGAGGGCATCTGACCTGCTCCTGGGCAATGCCAACTAAAGGTTGTGTCTTATGGATGCACCAAGTCTTTGCCGGGGTTGTCAGATGCCATCTGTGAGAAAGTGGATGACCTAGTCGTTGGCTTTGGGGTCAATACACGGCCGCTAGATGACACTGGAAGCTCTGGCCTCATGGAGTGACCATTGCTGTGACGTCCCCTTACTGTGCTGAGACCTATGCCTGCTGCAGGAACCTACTATTGAATTCTTTGATGCTATAGTAGGATCTTGGCCCTCAGCTCGGTTCTTTCAAGTTGGCGCTAACATTACCTTGTCAGGCTGTGTTCCCACTTCAGTTATTTGGTAAATTTTGCCCTTGTAACTACCCAGAGAAGTGAAGTGTGAAGAGATTCTAATAGTGGCAGCTGTCATATGCGTGTCATACTAAAACACAGCATTGTATCAAGACCAAACCAAGCTCCCTCTGCATATTTGAGCATGGCACAATGTTCTACAACACCCTACAGTCTCTCCGCAGCCAGGAAATGGCAGTTTTTTAACGCGATTCGCTGCAAATAATCTCGGATTGACATAATTTTTTTGGAAGATTCAGGGAATCTGGAGAACCAAATTTTTGAGAGATTCGCCCATCTCTAGTGGCAACATCATGCTTTGGGGCTGTTTCTCTGCAAAGGGACCAGGACAACTGATCCATGTACATGAAAGAATAAATGGGGCCATGTATCGTGAGAGTTGGAGTGCAAACCCTCTTCCATCTTCCATCCATTCATTGAGGATGAAACGTGGCTGGGTCTTTCAGCATAACAATGTGGCTGTAATCGGGCTTGGAGGAGTAGTTGGAGCTGTATAAAAACCAGGGTTGTTTAACATCAGGAATTTGAATTGTTTATGGAAAATATATCTCAATCTTATTTTAATCTTTGTATGTACAGTCTCTTCTCTATTTTTTTTTTTACAAAAATATATTCGCCATACTCAAATTGAATGTGGGGTAGTTGTGGAAGTGTGAAAGGAATAAAGCACAAGCATAGCACAATCAAGCAAATAGATACAATAAACTAATTTTATCAAAAATTCTTAAGTTTTTAAATATATAAAAAGTAGCAGGAGTAGCAGATCACTCATGAAGGTATGCAATGCCCAAATAGGACTACATTGTGTAAATCAGATAGTACAATTTCTTAAACATATAATAACACACAACACACATATAATTATTATAATATATATATTATATAGTATATATATATATATATATATTATACTATATAAATATATTATATATTATATAAAATATATATATATATATATATATTATGTGGTGTATGTGTGTTATTATATGTTTATATATATAGGTAAAGCTATATAGATACAATATACTGTATACAAGATACCCGATAAAGGTAAATGCGTGGAACCCAGAAATATGAAGTTGAGATGTGCACCCATACTTCACCTTCAACTTGAAAGGTAAGCATACTTTTGTGAAAGAAATGAAATAAGGTGCCTTTGGTTAAACATGTTTTCTCGATACATAGCCATCTTGTATTTGTTTTAAAAAGACTATTTAAAAGAAGATATATTTTTATCCTGGGATGAGTCATGAGACAGTAGTCTAAGGTCAGTTCTTCAATCTAGGCTATATACAGTGGGTTGCAGGTGTATTCATATCTCTTGAACTGTTCCTCATTTTTAAACATTACGGCCACAAACTGAAATGTATTTTATTGATATTTTATAGAGACAAGATGCATGAATCTAAAGATGCCTTTGGCTCTATCAAACAGGATGTTGGGACAACCCATTTAAAGTTTTGTATCCTTACAAGCAAATCTGCTATACTTGTCTACTATGTTGCCAAACAACTGAGCCATAGTGAACCGCAGCCAAAAGCAAAAGGGTTTTTTTTCTTACAAAAAGTAAGCAAGATCATGTATATGAAATATAATAAGAAGCAAGTGTTGTGTCTCTATCACAGAATTATTTCCATATTTATTGTCAGCGTATTTTTTTACACAAGTGATGAATATATACATCACCTGCAGTCATGAGTAACAAGTAAAAGTTATATGACAAAAAAAGGAAAAAAAAAGAAAAAGAAACACTGTAAACATTCAAGATAAATGTATTTTCCCACCAGATTGATTAGCTTTAACCCCTTAATTCTGAGTCCTATTTTTTTTTTACGTTCGTTTTTTCCCTCCCCACCTTCCCAGAGCCATAACTTTTAAATTTTTCCCCTACCTAGAAGTATGAGGGATTTTATTTTGCGGGACAATATGTTATTTCTAATGGTGTCATTCATATTACCATAGAATATACTGGGAAACGACAACAAAAAAAAATTCTAAGTGGGGCAATATGTGCAGAAAACGTTCTTGTGCCATGTTTGTGGGGGTTTTGTTTTTACAGCGTTCAATCTTTGGTAAAAACGATGCATTGTCTGCATTCAACAGGTTGATACGCATCCGGCAATACCAAACATGTAGGGTTTTCGTTATGTTTTAGTAAGGTAAAAACATTTTCTATTTTTGAAATTTGCGTGGTAGTACCATTTTCTGTGACCAATAACTTTTTTGTACTAACACCTATGGACTTGAGTGAGCCGTCATTTTTTGTGGGCTGAATTGCAATTTTTATAGGTACCAGTGTGGAATACATGCAACTTTATTGATTACATTTATTACAATTTTTATGGGACATGAAATGACAAAATAATACCCCTGCAATTTTGCCGTTTGGAATTTTTTCCTTCTTCAGTGTTCAGCGTATGGGATTAGTTATGTTATATTTTAATAGATTGGACTTTTTAATTATTTTGTATTTGTAAAATGGCGATGAGGGTGATTTGAACTTTTAATTTTTTTTTTATTTTTTACACTTTAAAAATTTTTTTTTTTACTTTAAGTTTGAGTCCCCTCTAGGGTGCTTCACCACAAGGGGGCGCAATAATTTATAAAGATGCCGGTTTTACTACTTCCTGCCTGGGGTCAGAAGTAACAAAATCAAAAACATGGCGGTGATGGAAGCCTTCACAAGGTTTCCAGCTGCCATGTTAAGCGGTCTGGGCCCCGCAATCTCTTCGCTGATGTTCTGGTCGAAGTGAGGATCGGTACGCGGCACGGTTTCTCATTGATTTAGACGTCGTGCCGAGTGTTAGCTGCGATCCCGCTACAAAGCCCCTTACCGACACTACGATGTACTCCATAAGTCCAATGTCGGTAAGGGCTTAAACTATTTCCATGTTCATTGCTGTTCTGATTTTGCTTCTTTTCAGAGTTAGTGTAGTTCTAGTGAAGTTTGAGTACACAAGCAAATGATAAGGTTACTGATCACCTCTCTCTGCTCAGGCACCAGGGGATGGTGACCTAACTATCTGCTGTATCTTATCAGCAGCACATGAGCTTTATGTTTCTTACTGCCAAACTTTAACCCTTTAGAGTTCTGAATCTTTCTTCCCTGCTGTTAAAACCATTTCATCACCAATGTCTATCTAACAGGCCAGCAAGGAATAGCAGAGCTGAAGTGTCAGTCACTGCTTTAGAACAGGCTGAACAGGAGGTTGTAGCCTGAAGCTGTAGAGCCGCTCACAGCCTGAAGAGGAAATGGGAACCTGAAACTATTGACCCGCCCACAGCCTGTACAGTAAAGGGGGAGCCTGAAGCTGTAGAAACCGCCATGGCCTGAACAGGAATTGAGAGCCTGAAGCTGTAGAACAGCCCACAGCATCAATAGGAATTGGGAGCCTGAAGCTGTAGAAACACCCACATCCTCAACAGGAAGTGTGATTCTACAGAAGAGTAAGTTCTGTGGAACAGCTTAATGTGAAAAGTCCTTTAAATTACAAAATTAAATAAAAATGATACGCTTACTACAAATATTCTTTATTTTGTATTTAAAGGGGTTTTCTCATCACTGGCTTTTGCAGACTTGAGCTGTTTCTGTCTCTTACAGCCTCAAATCCAGGGGTTTGTCTACCCTCCCAGTAGGCATGTCGTCCCTCACTGAGGGCTGGTGACATCATCATTCTCTTTGAGCAGTGGAAAGGAGAGGATGTCACAGCTCTGCAGACTTCCTACAATGGTCAGTTCTCATGTCTGGAGAATTGTCACCTTCCTCCACAAGCTCCTTGTAACCAGAACACCTACATTGCTGCAAGCAGTTATACATACAGCCTGATCTAATGAAACAAATGTGATGAATGCACTCCATTCCCCCTTTTGTTAGCATGCATGCAGGAGGGGGAGCATACTTTATAAGGCTGTTATATGGGGGAGAGTAACTCTAGCAACTAGAATAATTGCCCAAATTCTTCACATAGAGCTGGAAGATGAGCATAGAGGAGCTCAGACGGCTTTTATTATACAGCCTGGACAGAAAGCTGTTTCACTCTCATTTTCCACAGCTCAGAGGGGAGTAAGCAGGCAGCCAATCACAGCTCAGGGGGCATGTATCATCCAGGGGGCATGTCCCAATGGGGATGAAATAAATATCAGTCAACCAATCACAGAAAAGGGGAGTGGCCCGACCACCTTCTGCAGAAATAGTTATAGATGCACAGATTAGCTCATAGCTGCAATACTAAGTGATTTAGGTAATGCCATACCAATTGCAAAAGTGCTTATTTTTACTGTCCCCATCATTAGAGATATGATCGCTGCAGTGAGAAAACCCCTATAATGTATGCAAATGAGCTCTCTTTTGTAATGTATTTTAGAATAATTCTTGTTTTGACTGTCAGAAAATATCAAAAACTTACTTGACATCACATTAAGTGGAGTGGATGCAGTTGGAGTTGGAGAAGTAGGAGAAGCTGCAAGAAAAATACAAAGTTATCAGTGAACAGCCAAATAGTTATTAACATCTTAAGCACCAGGCCTAAAAGCCCTTAATGGACAGCTACATTTTTTAGTTTTTGCCTCCCTGCGTTTCAACAGTCATATCTTTTTTTTTTTCAATGACGCGTAACTGCGGCATGTAATTTGGCATGTAATTGCGTCTGAATACATCCGAATAATGCCCTGCAATTAAGGTAATTCGCAACTCATATTAGGAGCTATGATTGCCTGCCATCTTATCCAGCGTATAATATGTGCCAGGGAAAAGAATTGATGTCGCTCTAATGCGCCGTGGAAAGTGATAGTTAACGGGAGCCGGCTGTCAGCGCTTTAGAAGCCCTAGGCAGCTCGTACTTTTAAAACACCCGCCGTATTATGGACACACAGTACACACCACAATACGCCGTGTGAACATACCATATGGTTAATCCTTAGGGTGCTTTCACACAGTGCATTTTTGGTACGTTTTTTTTTTTGCAGAAATGCACAACAGTGAAGGCAGTTTAATGTTTTGCATTTCTGCATAAAAAAACAAAAAAAAAAATAAAACGCACCAAAAATGCACTGTGTGAAAGCACCCTTAAATAACAGAATTGTAACCATTACATTGTATTTTTATCTGTTATACCCCCAGCCTTGTGATATGCGGATGCTTAGTGGAGAGATGTTCCCCTTTTTGAGCCACTCTTTGCCTCCCACTCCAGCCAGTACACTCTGCTCTACACTGATGAGGAGCAAAACTCCGAAACAGCTGTCTGCAGATGAGTAATACTGGTTTGGCTAATACCCCTTTTGCTTTCTAAAGATTCAGTGAGTCTGAAGCAAATTGAGGATTTGTTACATCAAATAGAGGGCGCTTGAGCTTCTCAGATCCTTTTCCATAATGCCTTGTGATATGCAGATGCTTAGTGGAGGGCAAAAAGGCAATTCAAAACTCCACACACAGATATGGTGCTCTCCCCAAGGAGAGATATTCCCCTTTCTGAGCCACTCATTGCCTCCCACCCAGCCAGCCAGTAAACTCTGCTCTGTACTGATGAGGGGCAAAACCCCAAAACAACTGTCTGCAGATGAGTGATACTGGCTTGGCTAATATCCCTCTTGCTTTCCAAAGATTCAGTGAGTCTGAAGCAAACTGAGGATTTGTTACATCCAATTGGGGGTGCTTGAACTTCTCCGCTCCTTTTCCATAATGCCTTGTGATATCGCCAGTATGAGTATGTATGTTTTTTTTTTCATAAATGTCATTATTATTGTTTTATGCTTTATTATAATGGATATGACTCTCTCTTTATTACCACTAGGTGGTGCTGAATGCTTTACAATAAATGTACTGTAGCTTATAAATTGAAACTTATTACTAAAAGTTATAATTGTAACATACAATAAGATATAAGACTGCTCCATACAAGCAAGCTTGACAAACCTAATTTTTGTTTGTTTTTGTTTTAGGACACCGAGGGGTTTCCTCTGGACTGTTCCTAGGATAAATTGCACTCTGGGCGAGGTGAAGAAATTTCGCCCCCCCCTGTGAAAAATGCGCCACAATGCAACACAGTGCTTCACCAGATAACTGCCCCCTGTAGCCATGTAATACCCACCTGTAACCAGACAGTAGCCCCAGTAGCCACGATAGTTGCCACTGAAGCCAGATAGTTGCCTCTGCAGCCATGATAGTTGCCCCTATAGCCATGTAATACCCCCTGTAACTAGATAGCAGCCCCTGCAGCCAAGATAGTTGCCCCTGTAGCCATGATAGTTGTCCCTGTAGTCAGTTGCCCATGTAGCCATGATAGTTGCCCCTGTAGCCAGTTGCCTCTGTAGCCAGTGTCCTCCTGTAGTCAGTTGTCCCTGTAGCCAGTTGCCCCCATAGCCAGTGTCCCCCTGCAGTCAGTGTCCCCCGGCAGCCAGTGTCCCCCTGCAGCCAGTGCCCCCCTTGTAGCCAGTGCCCACCTTGTAGCCAGTTTGCCCCCTGAAGCCAGTGTCCCCTTGTAGCCATTTGCCCCTTGTAGCCAGTTTCCCCCTGTGGCCAGTGCCCCCCTTGTAGCCAGTTTGACCTCCTTGTAACCAGTGCCCCCCTTGTAGCCAGTGCCCCCCTTGTATCCAGTGTCCCCCTTGGAGCCAGTGTGCCCCTTGCAGCCAGTGTCCCCTTGTAGCCAGTTGCCCCTTGTAGCCAGTTGCACCTTGTAGCCAGTGTCCCCTGTAGCCAGTGTTCCCCTCTAGTCAGTGTCCCCCTCTAGTCAGTGTCCCTCTGTAGCCAGTGCCCCCTGTAGCCAGTTGCCCCCTGTAGCCAGTGTCCCCGTTGTAGCCAGTGTCCCCCTGTAGCCAGTGTCCCCTGTAGCATGTGTCCCCTTGTAGCCAGTGCCACCTTGAAGCCACACCCCCCTTGTAGCCAGTGTCCCCTTTAGCCAGTGTCCCCTTTAGCCAGTGTCCCCTGTAGCCAATTTCCCCTTAAGCCAGTTGCCCCCTTTTAGACAGTGTCCCCTGTAGCTAAGGATTTTAAAATAATAAAAACTTACTTACCTTTCCAGGATCCCCGCAGCGTGTCCATGTCCCGGGAGCCGGGGTTCAGTGTAAGCAGCATGACATCATCACGCCGCTTACACTCCACTCCCGGAGTATCCTGGGACGGACGGGAGCCGAGACTCAGCGTCGCAGGGGGCGTGGTGAAAGCCGTGCGCCCCTGCTGTGTATGTATCGGCGCTCTGACTGAGCGCTGATACATACATTGGAGGAGACAGGAGGGGAGCGATACGTCCTGCCTCCTCCCTGTACCGGCAGCTGCATTAAGTGTATGCAGCTTCCGGAAGAGTCAGAGGCTAACCGCCCGCCTCACCCGCCACTAGGAACGGTCCTGTTTTACTGAGACAGATGCAGGACTGACCCAGGAGCCCACAGAGGTTTAAGCCCAGCAGTAATGGGGGACAGACCTTAGGACACCAGCACTCGCTGCTTTCTGTAAAAGAGGATTTTTATTCCAATATTTTTTTTTAAAATGAAATTAGATTGATAATCGGGTTTTTGTAGATATTAAAAACTCAGTGTGGTTTGGAGGGGGGAAAGCTGTGGGTTTAGATGCTGTGGTTGAAGGCTGGGTTGCAACGCTTGTTTCAGACGCTGGCTTAAGACGTGTGGTTGGAACCGGGGGTTTGAATGTTGTGGTTGGAGGGCGTGGGTTTCAACACGTGGTTGGAGACCCTTTTGGTTGGAGATGTTGGTTTGGGGAGGGGTGGTTGGAGATCGTGGTTGGGGTCGCTGTGGTTGGAGATGCGTGGGTTGCTTTGGTTGGAGATGTTGGGTTTGGAGACGGGGTTGGAACGCTGTGGTTGGAACGCTGTGGTTTGGGGATGTTGTGGTTGGAGATGTTGGGTTGGAGACGTGGGTTGGAGTGCTGTGGTTTTGGAGATGTCTGGTGGGGATGTTTTGGTTGGAGATGCTGTGGGTTTAAATGCTGTCTTGGAGACCTGTGGTTGGAGATGTTTTGGGCGGAGAGGGTGTGGTCGAGATGCTGTGGTTGGTTCCTTGGGTTTGGGGCGCTGTGGTTGGAGATGTTGTGGTTGAAGATGTTGTGGTTGGAGTCGCTGTGGTTGGAGACGCTGTGGTTGGAGATGCTGTGGTTGGAGACGCTGTGGTTAGAGATATTGTGGTTGGAGATGTTGTGGTTGCAGACACTGTGGTTGGAGATGCTGTGGTTGGAGATGCTGTGGTTGGAGATGTTGTGGTTGGAGATGTTGTGGTTGGAGATGCTGTGGTTGGAGATGCTGTGGTTGGAGATGTTGTGGTTGGAGATGTTGTGGTTGGAGATGCTGTGGTTGGAGATGCTGTGGTTGGAGATGCTGTGGTTGGAGATGCTGTGGTTGGAGATGCTGTGGTTGGAGATGCTGTGGTTGGAGATGCTGTGGTTGGAGACGCTGTGGTTGGAGATGCTGTGGTTGGAGATGCTGTGGTTGGAGATGCTGTGGTTGGAGATGCTGTGGTTGGAGATGCTGTGGTTGGAGATGCTGTGGTTGGAGATGTTGTGGTTGGAGATGTTGTGGTTGGAGATGTTGTGGTTGGAGATGCTGTGGTTGGAGACGCTGTGGTTGGAGACGCTGTGGTTGGAGATGTTGTGGTTGGAGATGCTGTGGTTGGAGATGTTGTGGTTGGAGATGTTGTGGTTGGAGATGCTGTGGTTGGAGACGCTGTGGTTGGAGATGCTGTGGTTGGAGACACTGTGGTTGGAGACGTTGTTGTTGGAGATGCTGTGGTTGGAGATGCTGTGGTTGGAGATGTTGTGGTTGGAGATGTTGTGGTTGGAGATGTTGTGGTTGGAGATGCTGTGGTTGGAGATGCTGTGGTTGGAGATGCTGTGGTTGGAGATTCTGTGGTTGGAGACGCTGTGCTTACAGACGCTGTATTTGGAGACGCTGTGGTTGGAGACATTGTGGTTGGAGACGTTGTGGTTGGAGATGTTGTGGTTGGAGATGCTGTGGTTGGAGATGCTGTGGTTGGAGATGCTGTGCTTGGAGACGCTGTGCTTGGAGACGCTGTGGTTGGAGACGCTGTGGTTGGAGACGCTGTGGTTGGAGATGCTGTGGTTGGAGACGCTGTGCTTGGAGACGCTGTGGTTGGAGACGTGGTTGGAGATTTTGTGGTTGGAGATGTTGTGGTTGGAGATGCTGTGGTTGGAGATGCTGTGCTAGTAGACGCTGTGGTTGGAGATGTTGTGGTTGGAGACGCTGTGGTTGGAAACGTTGTTATTGGAGACATTGTGGTTGGAGATGCTGTGGTTGGAGATGTGGTTGGAGTTGCTGTGGTTGGAGATGCTGTGGTTGGAGACACTGTGTTTGGAGACGCTGTGGTTGGAGACGCTGTGCTTGGAGATGCTGTGCTTGGAGACGCTGTGCTAGGTGACGCTGTGGTTGGAGACGCTGTGGTTGGAGATGCTGTGGTTGGAGATGCTGTGGTTGGAGATGCTGTGGTTGGAGATGCTGTGGTTGGAGATGCTGTGGTTGGAGATGCTGTGGTTGGAGACGCTGTGGTTGGAGATGCTGTGGTTGGAGACGCTGTGGTTGGAGACGCTGTGGTTGGAGACGCTGTGGTTGGAGACGATGCGGTTGGAGACGATGCGGTTGGAGACGCTGTGTTTGGAGATGTTGTGGTTGGAGACGTTGTTGTTAGAGACGTTGTGGTTGGAGATGTTGTTGTTGGAGATGCTGTGGTTGGAGATGCTGTGGTTGGAGACGCTGTGGTTGGAGATGTTGTGGTTGGAGACGCTGTGGTTGGAAATGCTGTGGAGAGATCTGTGGTTGGTATGGGCCAGGAAACGCTGTGGTTGGAGACCGGGTTGGAGAATTGTGGTTGGAGACGTTGTGGTGGAGAAAAATGTGTTTGGGAAAACTGTGGTTGGGGAAAGCTGGGTTCAGAAATGTTCTTGGGGACCTGGTGGAACGAAAAGTGCTTGGAGACGCGTGCTAGGGCGCTGTGGTTGGGGAACCTGTGGTTGGAGCCCCCTGGGTTGGAGATCTGGGTTGCAGACGTGTGTTGGGGACCTGGGTTGGAGACGCTGTGGTTGGAAACGTTGTAGTTGGAGACGTTGTGGTTGGAAATGTTGTGGTTGGAGATGCTGGTGTTGGAGATGCTGTGGTTGGAGATGCTGTGGTTGGAGATGTTGTGGGGTTGGAAGTGTGTTGGAAAAGCTTTTA